>PVKS010017918.1:0-41065 GCA_004027875.1 Aplodontia rufa
GGGACTAGACCCTGGACAATGAGAAAGTTGGTCTAGTAACATGAGTTAAATCCAGATAAGATGTAATGCTTTACAATCTAATACTTTTTTTAGAGTTATAATGGGAAGGGGAAGGGAGGGATAAGGGAGGGTAATTGGGGGGGCACTCCTGGGGATAATTGCAATATCCAGAATATATACACATTTTATACACATTTTACATTATTTTGTTAAAATCTTGTAAGGTTGTTCAAAAATAAAAAATTTAAAATAAAAAAAAGAATTACTGCTCACTCCTCAAGATATATCCAAAGGATCTGAAATCAGCATATTACAGTGATGCAGCCACATCAATGTTTATAGCAGCACAATTCACAATAGCAAAGCTATGAAGCCAACCAAGGTGTCCTTCAACAGATGAATGGATAAAGAAAATGTGATATACATACATACACAATGGAGTATTACTCAGCCATAAGGAAGAATGACTTTGTGGCATTTGCTGGCAAATGGATGGAACTTGAGGTTATAATGTAAAGTGAAATAAGCCAGTCTCAAAAAGCAGAAGGTTGAATGTTCTCTGATGCACAGAAGCTAACCCAAGATAAGGAAAAGATCAGAAGAGTAGACATAGAGGCAGGAAACAGAGGGAGGAGGGATGAGATAGGGAAAATTCATGGAATGAATTAGACTTACCTTTCTTAAATTCATATGTGAATGTACTCTATGAATCTCATCAACACGGACATCAACAAGACACTAATAAAAAAATATTAGTAAATATCAGAAAGATCAGTAGAGTAGAGGGACGAGAACAGAGAGGGGGAGGAAGGAAGGGGAAGGTAAAATACTGGGGACTGAGTTAGAACACGTTATACTCTATGCTTCTACAATTATGTCATTGTGTACTCTATTGTCACATATCTCTAAAAAATAACAAAAAACAAAACAAACAACAACAAAAACCAAAGACCAAAAAAACAAAACCATGCTGGGAATGTAGCTTGTTGTTTTCAGTGGTCCTTTAGATTGATCTTCATAGGTAAATCAAATGACTGCTTTAAACCACCATTTACGTTCTGAAGATCAGGGGAGGGGGCTGGAGATAGGCAACTGGTAATTACTGAAACACGTGTCAAAGTGCTCTTCGTTGACCTTGACCCACTCATTACCGTCTGAGAAGGTGCCACTAACACGGTACAGCATTGCTTTTAGACATACTTTAATTAAACAGTTGGGAGTGTTATTTGTTTTCTTCTTCAACATTTAAAGAATAGCCCATCAATGAAGAACCCTATAAAATATTGTGCCTTTTTATTTACCTTTTAGTTCTTCAGTGCCAGGAAAATAAAATTCCTTTGATCCAAAAGAGTTGCAAGGTGAACTTTTGAAGTTCTCTTCCCACCTTTTCTGGAATCTTTAATCTTTTGAGATCATGAAAGTAGAGGAGCTTATTGTGAAATCATCAGTTGAATTTAGGGCTAACAAGAGAGTGGGGTTTTTGGAGGCTCTAGAGTTGGAAGGAGGCATGAACTTTGCTTGACATATACTCCATCCTTACCTTTGGGCTTTTCAAACAATTATCCTGGCTTATTGCTCTGAGCATTGTGATATCTTGCTTTTCTTTATCTCCTTTGTTTACCAAAGCAAGGGTCTATTCTTTCAGAGTCTGAAAGAGTAAAAGAAAAAAAAACAAAAACAAAAAGGGGGGAATCAGAGAATCAGCTATGACTGTTTGTTTATATGTCGCCTAGGAGGCAGACAGTCCAGCAGACAATCCATCTGAGTTAGTACCAGTTTCTCCTACTTTCATTATCTCTTTATTAAATAGTTATTGATCACCACTTATTTTCCTGACATTTTCTAAAAGTATGATTTTATCGAATTATTTGACTTCTCCATAGTTCTGGTTCCTTGCAATGTCATTGAAAAGACAAAATGAAATAATCTCTGTCAAAGTGCTGACTGATAAGAGGCAAGATGGAGCTTCAACAAGTGCAGATACTTGTTCTTCTCTTCATAGTCTTTGGCGCATTGATGCTTATCCGTGTGCGGCGTCCTAGAAGCCTATGAAGTTAACCCTGGTTCTTATCTTATACCCATCATTTACTGAATTTGAGCAATTTTACATCACTTCTTTCAACAATGTCCCTATTTAAAACAAGATCACTCATACCATCCGAGATTGTGTGAGTGTAAGGAATTAGTGAGTCAACATGAATACAGGGCTAGCACAAGGCCTGGCCTGCAGGAAGCAGGAGATGCTGTTGCTCTTCTCATCCCAGGGTGGTTTACCCCTCCATCAATCACCATGCCTTAACCATAGTGACTCTAAATGTCTGTGAATGAGAAAGTCAAGCCCTGAAGATTAGAAGGAAAGAGCCTTCTAGATAGCTATGCAGGTTTTATGGTATGTGCCTCAGATACATCATTTTTAGAAAGTTATAGCTCCTTTGCGATATGTTTTTATAACTGACTTGGTAGTACATTACGAAATGACTATTTTACAATTAAATCTTACTTATTAGTGTTCATCATAAACAAAAGGGTGAAATATGTTTTCATAGAATGAAAATTAAAACATTGTGGAAAAGTTCTGTGTGAGTAGGAAAGATGCCAAATCAATAACACAAACCACTTTAAGTGTTATAAAGTGAGGAACTTGATTAAAATCCTGGGCCAAATTTTAAATTATATAACTTTACCCAGCAGATTTGACATAATTAAGAAAAGGAAGATAACCACAAAAGTCCACTGCAACCTGAGTCTTATATACGAGCGGCACAATCTCTTCAGTCATCAGACCTTACTCTTAAAATTTTTGGTATTTATAACTTTGTAATAAACTAATTTTGAGAACAGATTACAGGATATCTGAGAGATCACAGTTATTTTATATTTGCCTCTATTCATTTTTTATCATTAAGCCTAGAAAATATTTGAGGCATTGTAATGAATGGGATTTACTTTAGGATTATAGAGTTTTGTTTTTAAAACCCAAAGGAGATCTGGAATATCTACCAATAGAAAGTCCATCTGAAGTCATTTAAGTTCTTAGTTATTAGATACATGTGATAGTGTGATCCTATAACCAAAGCTAAATATTTAACAAATTTGTAAAAAATATTCCATTATGGGGGCTGGAGTGGTGGCTCAGCAGTTTCTTCACTTGCCTGGCAAGAGCGAGGACCTGGGTTCAAACCCCAGCACCACGTACACAACTAAGTGTTAGAGCAACTAAGGTCATGTGAAAAACTAAATAAAGTTGTTTCTCCCTTTCTCTTTCTCTCTCTCTCTCACTGTCCCTCTCTCTTTAAAGAAAAAAAATTCCATTATTAAACAAATATATACAAAGGTGTTCATAGCAGCTCAATTTATAGTCGCTAAATTATGGAATCAACCCAGATGCATCTCACTGGATGAATGTATCCAAAAGCTATGGTATATATATACAATAGAATTCTACTCAGCTATTAGAAACAACAATATTGCTTCTTTTGAAGGTAAGTGGATGGTAATGGAAGAAATCATGCTGAGTGAAGTTAGCCAAACCTAGAGAGTCAAGGGTTGAATGTTTTCACTCATTTGTAGAGGCTGGAGCTAAACCCAGGTGTGGGTGAAAGGTAGTCAAATTCATGTATTGGACCCACCAAGAGCATAGCAACTAATAATCTAGGGGAACCATAGTCAAGTAAGGGGAAGGGGGGAGGGTGAGGAAGGGGAATCCAGAGGGAGAGAAGATAGGGAGTTAACTAGGGAGACAACCAACAATGTAGCATACTCTACCCCTCTGAGAAGTCAACTATTATGTATGCAATCATTTAATTCTGTAAAATTCACAGTCTTATACATATATACACAATCATATATATATATGTATATATATATATTCCATTATATTTATTATATTTGTTGTGGGTATAATATACAAGAATCAAGAGACTGGGGTGTGGGCAATGTGGGGGTAACTATGTTTTATGATCAAATGCATAGCATATTGTTATTTTGTACACATTTATGTTTGTAAAACTACTCAATTTTTTTTTAAAGAGAGAGGGACAGTAAGAAAGAGAGAGAGAGAAAGAGAGGATTAATTTTATTTAGTTTTTCCCTTGGTATTTATTGCTCCAACACTTTGTTGTGTACATGGTGCTTGGATTTGAATTCATGTCCCTGCACATGCCAGTCAAGTGCTGTAACTGCTGAGCCACTTCTCCAGCCCCAAAACTACTCAACTCTTAATTAAAAAAAAAAAGAAAGTATGAAATTCTAAAAAAAAAAAAAAAAAAAAAAAAAAAAAAAAAAAAAAAAAAATTAAAAAAAAAAAAAAAAAAAAAAAAAAAAGAATGACCCTGAGGGTTTTACAAAAATGGCAAAGACTTCTGAAAATTTTCTTCTCCATAAAAGTATTGAGAACATTGCACGAAATGATCAAAATTAACTTTCAGAACATTGGAAAGTGAGCAACTCAGCAGATACTGGCAGGGTCAGGAAAGTGTTAGAAATCTTTGAATAAGGCCTTCCTAGAGCATTATCATTATTTGACCAATATGGTAGTTCTTTGGTTTGGGTGAATGTCCTTGACAGCCTGTGTGCTAAAAAGGTTAGTGCCTACAGTGGTGGTATTGGGGTAGGTCTTATGAAGGTCCTTGGGTTATAGAAGGCACATCCTTGAAGGAGACTGCGGGGTTCTGGCCTCTCAGCTTTTCTCTGCTCTCTGATTTATGAGTATTTTGCTGTAGTAACATGAAGCTGACTAACATACGTAATTCTCAGACACCCCCACACGAAAAGCTTTTCATTTGATCTGAGAGCTCACTGACTACAATGACCTTTTTCATGGGAATGTTTGTCAAAAATGATGACCAATAATTGTTTAGTATCATAATTGTCAGGTGAAAACATTTGGAGCAAACAGCAAGGTAACTATAAAGTTTAAAAGGGAAAAACTGGGTAATGAATTCTATGAAGGATATTTTGAAATGCTCTGACATCTTCTGGGGAATTTAGGAAGCCACATGCATATGTAGGGCTGTATGCACGCTCAGGAATGTCTGAGAATGTCCTTAGGCTCTCCAATGTGTCTGCCAAACGTTGAAGTCTTTCCCAAGTAGGCAGTAAAGCCATCATTCTAAATCCCCTGACTAAATATAGGAAGTATATGCCAATATCCACCCAGAGGCCCTTAGCAAAGTCTGGGAGACGCATTAGCCTTAGAACTTAGGGAAATGACTTTCTGATCATTATCTTAGCAATAAACTAATGAAGCAAAGATTTCAGTGTCATATATGACAAAGAATGCAGGATTTACAAAATTAGTTCAGAGAAGTTACCAAAAAACAGCAGAGCAAGACCAACAATTAACAGCAAAACAACAAACTGGGGAGAGAGGAGAATATGATTTCTAGTTCCCAAATGAGAAATATGCATATATGTACAATGTGTGTGTGTATTTTTGGGTGCTGGGGATTGAACCCAGGAGCACTTAAGCACTGAGCTACATCTCCACTCCTTTTTATTTTTTATTTTGAGACAGGATGTGAAGTTAAAAAGTAAAATAATAGAAATTAAAAATTCACTAGAGGGGCCCAATAGCATATTTGAATAGGCAGAGAAAAGAGTCAACACATTTGAAGATAGGTCAGTTGATATTTTACCATGAGAAGAAAGAAAAAGAATGAGTAAAAGAAAAAATTCTCAGATACCTGTGGGATATGAGAAACGTACAATATTTGTATAATGTGAGTCTCAAAAGGAGAAGAAAGAGGGTTAAGAAGAATGTCTAAACAAATAATGGCCAAAAATTTATCAAACTTCATAAAACATGTATGTATCCAAGAAGCACAATGAACTCCAGATAAAAAAACAAAATCAAAATCAAAGAGATTCAGAGCTAAATATGTAATCAAACTGTTGAAAACCAGAGACAAAGAGAGAATTTTAAAAGGAGCAAAAAGAGAAACATCATGTCCATGGAAGTTGTAATAAGACTCCAAGGCAATTTCTCATCAGAAATCATGGAAGTCTAATCTCACAAAGAGGACTGGGGTGTCCTCAGACTCCTGGCATTTGCAGCGAAATGGATGGAGATGGAAAAATTTTTGCTAAGTGAAGTATCCCTAACTCAGAGACTCAAGGGCCGAATGTTTTCTCTCATTTGTGGAAGTTAGAATACAAGCGGAAACAGTATGATAGATGGCTAAGCTAACAACTACCTCAACATGTATGTATTTTTACACAATCATGGGAAAACTTGCCTAGGTTCCCAGGGGACGTAGGGAGGTGGGCAGGGAGTGGGGAGGGGAATAGGAAAGACATCAAGGAGACCAGAGGGAGGTGGTGTGGGGGAATCTAATCAGAGGGGAACCTCTGACTTCCAGGAGAAGTCCAATTAACTTGGGGCTTAAGTAGAGTAAAACATGAAACCATGGGGAACCCAAGGGCAGGGGAACCATGGTCTGGCACCAGTCTTGGCTTGTTCTGTCATTACACTTTTGTTCTAGATTGTTTGACGATGAACCCCTCCTAGTTGTAAGACCATGTTTATCAAATAAAAAAAAAAAAAAGAAAGAAATCATGGATGTCCAAAGGTGGTGGATTATGCGGTCAAAAGACTCAAAGGCTGCTAACCAAGAATTCCACATCCAGCCAAATCATTCTTCAAAGTAAAGCAGAAGGAAATGACAAGAATGTCTGCTTTCATCATATCTGTTCAATATTTTATTGGTGCTTATAGCCAAGGGAAAAAGACATTCAAAATGGAAAGAAAGTGGTAAAAACTGCCTTTATTTCACAACGGTGTTATCTCTTACCATGAAAATGCTAAGCAATTCAGAAAAGAACAACAACAACAAAAAACTATAAGGGCCAATAAATAAGATCAGCAATATTTCAGGATCCAAGGACTAAATATTAAAATAAATTTTATTTCTATGCACTATTAGACAAGGTAAAATAAGGTTTTAAAAATCCTCTGTAACATCAAAAATATTTAGCAATAAATATTTATAAATAAATGTTTAGAAAAAACATTTTAAAAAAGAAAGGTAAGATTTACACTCTATAAACTATAAAATATTGACGAAACAAATAAAATAAGACCTAATGGAAAGCCATTTTTGTGTCCATGAATTGGAGGAAGTAATGTTAAGATGGCAGTGTTCCCCAAATTTATCTACAGAATCAACTAAATTCTTACAAAAATCACAACTACCATTTCTTTTTACTTTTGTAGAAGTTAATAAGTTGATTTTAAAATTTATAGGGAGATGTAAGGAACCCAGAATATCTAAAATAATCCTGAAAAAGAACACAGTTGTAGGACTGATACTTCCTGATTTCAAAATTTTCTACAAAACTCTGGTACTCACGAAGTACGGCACTGGCATAAGATTAGACATATAGATCAATGGAATAGGATTACGAAAGAACCCTTATATTTATGGCCAATTAATTTTCATCCAGGTGCTAAGGCAATTCAGTGCTGGGGGATGGAGAAATAGTTCTTTCAACAAATAGCACTGGGCGACTTGATAATTACATGCAGAGGAATAATGTTGAATCCTTGCTATACATTGTATATAAAAATTAACTCAAAATTGATCAAAAATCTAAATGTAAGAACAGAAACAATAAAACTTTTAAAAAACATAAGAGTGAATCTTTCTGACCTTGAATTAGGCAATGAGTTTTTGGAGAATATTTCTGAAAGCAGAAACAACCAAAGAAAAATGGATTTGAATTTATCAAATTTAAAAATAATTACATATCAAAGGACACGATCAAGAAAGTGAGACAATCCACAGAATTAGAGAACATATTGGCAAACTTTATATCCGATAATGGGACCTGCATCCAGAATATATAATGATATTTACAATGAAAAGATGAAAAGAAAATCCAATTTAAAAATGGAAAATTGATTTGAATAGAGATTTCTTCTGTTTTGAAAGAGAGATAGGAGGAAAATGTGAGAGAGAGAGAAAAAGAGAGAATCAATTTTATTTAGTTTTTCAGCTGTTTTTTGTTGCTCTGAAACTTAGTTGTGTATGTGGTGCTGGGGTTTGAATCTGGTTCCTCCCACATGCCAGGCAAACACTCAAACTGCTGAGCCATCACTCAAGCCCCTGAATAGAAATTTCTTGACAGAAGATATGCAATGGGAAATAAGCACATGAATATATGTTCAGTACCTTTAATCATTACGGAAATGCAAATCAAAACCACAATGAGGTACTACTTCACACTCACTAGGATAGCTGTAAATTTTTAAAAACGGGTAATAACCAGTGTTACCATGGATGTAAAGAAGCTGCAACCCTTACACATTGTTGATGAGAATAAAATGGTTTTAATGGGGTGGAGAAGAGTTTGGCAGTTCCTCAAAATGCTAAATGTGGAGTTTGCCTATAGTAAAAAGTTTAACTCCTAACCATACATTCAAGAGAAATGAGAACATGTCTACACAAAAGCTTATTTATAAATGTTCAGATCATCTTATTTATGATAGCCAAAAGGTGGAAGCAATCTAAGTGTCTATGAACCGGTGACTGGACAAGCATAATAAGTCATATCCAGTAAATCCTTACAGTGGGATGTTATCCAGCTCTGAAAAGGAATGATGGAATGAACATGGATGAATCCTGAAAAGATGCTAATTAGAAGAAATCAGACATAAAAGCCACATAGTGTATTTTTACATTTATATGAAATATTCAGAATATATGAATCCACAGACATAGAAAGATTACGAATTGCCTGGAAAATGAGTGGGGGAGAAATTGGCTATTAACAGATCAAGGGTTTCTTTTTGTGGTGATGAAGGTGTTGTAAAGTTGTGGTAATAGTTGCACACCTCCAATCGGTGAGTTATGTGAATATGGATATGGTATGACAATTCTCTCTCTTTTTCAGTTCCAGATGCATACTATCCAGTTGCTAATTTGAAATTTCCTTTTTTTTCTTTTTTAAGTAGGGCCATTATAATTATACATAATGGTGGGATTTGTTGTTACATATTTGCACATGCACATAATGAAATTTCCTTCTGAGCACTTCATACCTTGAAAATGTCTTGAAGACCGCATATTCTATTTGGATCCATGACCTCCATCTTCCTCCCTGTTCCTTTTAGGATTTCCTATCTCGATTATTCTAATTAATTCTCTCACTCAACTGCATGGTGCAGAATCCGAGAGTCATTCTATATACTTCCCTCTTTTTAACTGAGTTCTGCCAATTTTACTTTCCAGGTATTTAGTCAATTTTCTGTTGCTGTTACAGAATGCTGGACACTGGCTGATTTATAAAGAATAGAGGTTTATGTGGGGTCACAGTTCCGGAGGCTGGGAAGTGCATTAGCTTGGCACTGACCTCTGACAGGTACTTAGTGCAGGCCTCACACTGCTTCAATTCACAGTGGAAAGCAGAAGGGCAAACACGTGTGCGAGAAAGGGATAAAACACAAGGGGCACACTCACTTTATAACAAGCCACTCTTGTGGAAACTCTTCCAGACCCAAGAGATTGAGAACTGACTTTCCGGAGAAGTAAGCTAGTCCCTTGAAATGGGCATTAATCCCTCTTAGAGACCCTCATGAAGGTGCCACCACCTCTCTTCATCATGACATTGAAAATCAAACCTCAACATGAATTTGAAAAGGACAGAGAGAACAAATACATTCAAACCATAGCACCAGGTACATCTTTTATCCGCTTTTGTATATCTCCACATTACCATCATGATAGATCTGGGCCCTGTTAATAGTGCGCTAACTGATTTTTCCATATTCCATTCTTAGCATTTTCAAATCTGCTCTCCATGTTGAATTAGATGCATTTACTAAATGCTAATCCAATCATGTCACTCTCAACTGAACATATAGAATCAAATTGTGTAAGACCTAGCGCATCCTGACCTCTTTCTTCTTGTTAAGCCTTTGACACCTAATTTTGACTTAAAAAAAAAATCAACAAATGTTATAAACAGATGGCAAAAAGTTATTAATCAGATTGTATATTTTGGTGTCTTTAAAAACTTTGCATGTGTGCAGCATAATACATTTTGGGATTTCATGAATAGGTGGAGAATTTTGAGCTAGTGTGTTTCAAATGGATTTTCCATTAATATTTTCAATGATAATGCCACGTTAGGTTCTTATAATGACTTTGATTACAAATTCATGCTTCAATGTAAAAGATGAAGCCTAATATTTCACTTTCCTTTATTTTCCCATTCTTTGAAAGCAGAGGAAGCCCTTTTTCAAGTGGAATATTTGATGTGAAATTAAGAAAATCGTTTCCCTGGTGAGGGGGGGAAACCGGTCTTCTGTTGGCATTTTCCCTGTTTTGGTTTTTAACCTAGATTCAACATCATTTAGGGCACACAGTTGAAATCCAGTGATTTAACCTAGCAAAAGATTTTGTTTTTTTTAAAGTGATGTTGAGAATTTGATTTTTTTCCATTTGCATTACTATTTGTCCTAAAATTCTTTCTTTCATGCATTTTTTGGTACCATGGATTGAACCTAGAGGTCTTTAACCACTGAGCCACATCCCCAGTCCATTTTTTAAAAAAATTTTGACACAGGGTCTCACTAAGTTACTCAGGGCCTCACTAAATTGCTGAGGCTGGCTTTGAACTTTTGATCCTCCTGCCTCAGCTTCCTGAGTGGCTGGGATTACAGGCGTGCACCACTGTGCCTGACGAAAATTCCTTTTTTGAAATCTTCTAAATATCTATTTTTTCATACTATCAGTACTATATCTATTCTTCTTTTCTCTTTGTAGTTCCTTCATGTTGATTTATATTAATATCCTTTCTTTCCTGGCCACCTGTACTGTATTCAACACTGAGATGCTCCTCGAGGGTTCTCCATGAGAATTTACAAAAAAAAAAAAAAATCCATCATTTGAGATGCACTTTTTCATTTGGAAAGCTTAACGGTGCTTTTGTAAGCGTTGACTGTTTACCCTTTTGCCAACCCTGCAAATGATATTATTTGCCTATGGAGTACACAGAGATGAGCACCTAAATGCCAATCCTCCCATGAAGTCTCCCTCTATTCTTCCCTCTATCTGACATCTTTTCAAATGTCTGTCTTCCACTTCTTCAATTACTCCGCACCTCCAAGTACTATTCTCTCCAGCAGCATGCTGGAAAATATTTTGTAACTATGTTTCCTGGGGCGGGGATTAAAGTCCTGATTTATAGCGCTTGACTATTTCATTATGTTTACACCCTGACCAATTTCAACCTGCCAGTGTTGTCACTGAACATGGAGTGATGAAGAGAATGTGGTGGCAGGGTGTTATATGGTATTTCCACCATACATGTGCAACAGATATAAGTAACCTCAAGAACACGAATAGTAAAACAATCAGGAAGGGATGAGTTTTGAGGACTTATTTGCCTTTAATGTAATTTCTTTCATTGTAACTTTATATAATTGAGCTCTTAATAATCACTGCACCTAACTATCTCACAAGGTATCTGAAAACAAGATACTTGGCTCTTGTAAGCTGCCAGTAACTGGAGGTAACACAGATGCAAGACCTATTTTCTTGCATATCAAAGAACAGAATGAAGCAGAATGGTAAATTGTTTTAATGTGGGTACAACACTTATGAGTTGTTTGTAACTTCAAGGGCTGTGTTGAAAAGAATTGGGAAACTTTGTTATGCAGAGGGTCCTAAAGTCTATAGGTTAAGAAGGAGGGCTTACTAGATTTCATTCCAAATATTTTTCTCCCTTTATGAGCATATTTTCCCACCTAAGAAATAGAGGAGTACACAGGAAAGGGGGTCTACTTGACTCTCTTCACGGCTGTGTATCATCTGCTCATGACTAAAATGTGGTTCTGTGGTCCTTCCAGGTACCAGAGCT
This sequence comes from Aplodontia rufa, assembly GCA_004027875.1. Classification (NCBI taxonomy): domain Eukaryota; kingdom Metazoa; phylum Chordata; class Mammalia; order Rodentia; family Aplodontiidae; genus Aplodontia; species Aplodontia rufa. The sequence goes on from PVKS010017918.1 coordinate 11,863, forward strand.
ATCTCCCTACGTCCCACCTTTTGGTGTTAGCTGCTGCTTCTTAGATTCTATCTCTATATCTTATCCTGGTCCTCTGTCCAGGTGATCAGAATGGCAGACTCAAGCTGTCACTGAGAAAGAACCCTGACTGACACTCTGGGGAGCTCTGGCACAGCGCTCTATGATTTTGTCTCCTTGGCCTTCTGGTCCTTGCTTCATATCCCCACCCTACAGTATCTGCTTAGTCTCCTCTATTTCATGGCTAAATTAAAAACCCTTTTCTGCCTCACAGATACCATCTTCTCATCAGCTCAGCCTGTGTCATGGGAAGAGACATTCTCTTACCTAACCTGAAGCTCAAGGAATCCCTTCCCAACCAGGGGAGGCTTCCTGGGGCCTCTCCCTCCTTTCAGAATTCCTTCTCTCTTCCCAAGCTATAGGAAAGAGATTGGGTGGTAATTCACATTTCCAATTAGACAGAGATTATCTACAGCGTAAAGGTTAGTTAGCTTTTGTTACTATAACAAATATCTGAGAAAACCAACTTATAAAAGAGAAAATGTTTCTTTTGGCTTACCGTTTTGGAGGTTTGATCGATTGATGCTAGCAATTATTTTTGGGTCCGTGGTGAGGCAGCACAATGTGGCAGGGAGCATGTCGGGGAGCAAAGTTGCTCTCCTCCTGACCAGGAAACAATGACAAAATGCTGGGAGACAGCCAGATCCTACTCTGCCCTTGTAGGGCACACCCCTTGGCTGGAAGTCCGCACACTAGTCCCCACTTTCTAAGATGCCTCCACCTCTCATTAGCACCACAGACTGGGGACCAAGCCCTTGACCCATGGGCCTTTGGTGGACATTTAAGACCCAAACTGTAGAACACAGATATGTACAGAGTTTGCAACTAACTGTTAACTCTCTCATCTTGTAGTCAATCTATATAATCTCTCCTTAGGGCAGAAAAATCAATCTATTATATTTTATGCAATTCCTCCAACCCTTAGAAAATATAGGTTTTTTTTTTATTCCTAGAAAACAATGGCTAGGACTATCAGAAGCCCAGGTGACCTACTGATGGGTTTCAAAGGTTAAATATACTTGAGAGAAACTGGTTGGCATTTTCTTAACTAGAAATGAAGCGGTTCCCCTTTATTAAGCTAACCCTTGGCTTTGAAAAGCGACTGGAAATTGTCTTATATTCCACTTGTATGGCAAACTGTGCTTTATCCTGAACTGGGCTCAAATGTGGTTAACATGCTTCTAAGGAGCTTCCTCCTTCTTGGACTCTTGGATGACAGAAACCTAATACAAAGACAAAAAGGAAGGGCAGATGCTAGAAATGCTATTGCTGGAGGAAGGGAAGGATGCACATCTTTGCTTTTTATTTTTAAAACATCATTGAATTTATCAGATTTTCACTTTACAAACACTGACCCTTAGATTCTAGCCCTCTCACGTTTAGTGTTCACATGCAGTTGATGCTTTGAGAGCAGAGGTAAGAATAGGTGACCAGGCAGCAGAAATGATAAAAATGATACTCTAAACAAAATCCTACAAAATCAAAGCAAGTAAGGAGGTCCTTAAAATGCAAATTTCTTGGGCACCCAAACAGTGAAATATTCTGGAAGAAGTCTGTGGAAAGTGGGGAATGGTGGGTTGAACAGTGATATTCATAAGCTTGCTTCTAAATAAGATCTAAGTTCTTAGCCTCTGAATGTGGGTGTGGGGTGGGGAGGTGGGGAGCATGAGATATAAAGTTTCCTAAAGAAAATGAGAACAAAGGTGAAGCAGATAGATTGACTGCTTTACAAACATGGCATTCGGGAAATGGAATGGAAGAAGAATGGAAGTAACTTCTGCTTCTTATATGCTATTTACTTGGAACATGTTTTATCTTAAACATATCCTCTGTGTGCTGTTTTCATTATCCTCATTAGGAGATTATGAGAACACTAACTTAGTTTTAAATTCTTGCCTTTCATTCCCTCAAGACTCATCAAATGCTGGATTAATGTAGAAGGGTAAATAATACGGCAAGCGAATTTTTTCTGTACTGAATCACAGGGAACATTACTTTAAAAAAAATGTTCTTATGAGAGAAAAGGTCTTTTCGCAGTGGTAACGCTTCATATTTTAGAAGAAAATGTGCATTTAATTAAAATTCCATATGACAATCATAGTATATTATTTAAATACCAAATGATTATTAAAATCACATTTAATTGTGGTCTAAAAAATATAACAGATACGTCCCCATGAAACAGCTGTTAAACATCACCAGAATTTCCTTAATCAGCTTTTTCTTTTTCTTTTCTCAAGCATTTCCCAGTTAAAAATCACCCTAGTTTTAAGATATATTTCTTACACACACACACACACACACACACACACACACACCTTCATGTGATAACCATAAGTTTTGTGAAAAATTGAATGACAATTTTGTGTGGTTTATCAATGATTCGAAAATAATAATAAAATAAATTCTGGATTTTCCAAGTCTGTATGGGTGTCTTTATTATGATGAACTGTATTGAACCAAAGACCAACTAGTGAAGACCAAATATTTGCCACGTCAAAGATGGAAAAGAGAGATTTGTAGATTTTCAATGAGTATCATATAAAATTACTCCAATTCTGTGGTTTTGGAATGCCAACTCTGCCACTGCGAAACTGGTTGTATTCTGTTAAATGTATCCATTACTTCAAAGGCATTTGTCTATCTAATTCTTTTTTGAAACAGACAGTTGAATTAAACATTCTATGTGGAAATAGTTTTTATGTAGCCAAAGGTCCCAAAGCAATCCATCAGGGTGAATCTTTCATTCAGAAATTGCAAAAAGGCAGTTGCTACCACAAGATTTGTGGACAAAACTGTGGAGGACAAAATTAGATGTTTCCATCCTTCCTTCTGCTTTTTGATGCACTTCCCTCATTTCATAGTTTCTTCGGATGCCAATGATCTTCACTTTAAATTCTAGAGGTCTGAATGGCAAACCAGCCTTATCTGGGGCACTGGAGTATTATTATACATTATCTATGCTTCTACCAAAAGTCTGACATCGACAGTTATTTTCCCTTCCTCTTCATTAATATCTAGGCAAATGGAAAGCTGCTTAGAATAATCCACACTAGTAAAGAAACTTGCAGGGAGTTATCTAAATTATGGGTGGGGGGATTCCACCCTCCGTCCCTGCCTCTCTCCCTCCTGCCTCCTTCCACCTTGCCTTTTTCTGCCTTTGAATTTCTTTTGTTTTAGAAAAACAACCCAGGACTTGTGGATAAAAATGTGATGTCAGCACAAGTGTCTAATTCCTCTCTTTCCAGATCCCCATTAAGATGACCGATGGACATCAAGATACGAGAGAAAAAGCTGCACCGGTGCTGATGCCTGGTAAGGCAGAAATGCACACACCAGATCTCTGAGAATTTCTGTGAGATGAGAATGAATTGAGAGGAAAAGCGAACTCATGACTCTCCCTAAGTGGAAGAAGAGCAGAGTGCACACAAATGCAGAGTCGGAGGCAGAAACCTGCTAATAGCCCTTAGGTTAGAGGCGCAAGGGCTGGACAGGAGGTTAGACCATGAGGAGGGAAGGAGAACATCTGGATTCCTTCAGTGTGTTTGAAAAGGATGAGCGGCAGTCTGGATGGGGGAGGGAGCTGGAGCAATGGGGCTCCCCCATGCTCTTCCAGGGCAAGGCAGCCACACCAGAGGGACAGGGACAGGGACAGGATTGGAGGAGAGGGAGATTGGGATGGGAGGTGATGAATGTTTTCTGTGCTCAGAGCTTCAAATGCATCTCAGTTTGTTTCCTGAGGATACATTCTTGGAAGAATTACCAGGCCCAAGGATATGAACATTTTTATGTTCCTGATTAAAATGGCTTCATGAAAAGATGGTACCATTTATGCCTCCACTAAGTATCAAACTGTTGTACCCTTTTTACCAACCCTCACTAATGCTGGATGTTAACAATACATGAAAAATGACAACTTGTTGTTCCATTTGTATTTGAGTTTTAATAAAGTGGACTTCTGTTTTAGTGGGCTCTGGACATTTCTTTCTTGAATGCCTTCCCTTTATATTTTTTTCCACTGGGGAGTCTAAATATTTCTTTCTTTGTAAAAAAATATTTTAAGAGAGAGGGACAGTGAGAGAGAAAGAGAGAGAGAAATTGAGAGAGAAACAATTTTTTAATTTAGTTTTTCATGTGGCCTTCATTGCTCCAAGACTTTGTTGTGTACGTGGTGGTTGGGGTTCGAACTCATGCTCTTGCGCATGCTGGGCAAGCACCGTAACCGCCGAACCATCACTCCAGCCCCAGGACCAAATATTACAAGTTACTTTGTGAGATTTCTTCTAAAGACAGAAGGCAACAGCTTTGAGAAATATGTGGTTCCAATTCCAATTCCAAAGTCAAGGGAAAACTTGACTTCTGGGGACTAAATAAGAGAAATGCATCCAAGTCAGCAAACCCAGTGCAAAATTCGCTATTATTATTTGCTGCCTTCTTTCTTATTCTTTCTTTTGGTCAAATTGTTTTCAGAGATGCTTCAGTTTCATAAAGTTTATTGTTCAGCTCTTTCTGTTGTTGCTTCTATTATCCATGTATTTTTGGTATGGGGATCTGGATGTACATACAGTGACCAAATTTAACGAATCTCAAAACAGATGACCTTGTCTGATAAATAGGGAGAAAAGGACATTATTCTTTTAGGGAATATCTCAGAAAGAGTAAATGACGCTTGTGGCATGTACATTTCTTATTTTTTCTAATAATGTTAACAAATGCTGTTATGTGCTTCATCCTTGTAAGGTGGGTGCTTGGTACATAAGAGATTAATGGGTGAGTTTTAAGAGACTGAGGAAGATGACCTTAAGCAATGAGGACAAATGAGCAGGGAGCGTAGGGCCCCCCGAAAGGAGAGTATTCTAGCAGCAAGAAAGCAAAGGTAAACATTGCCTGTTTTATAGCTTCTCTTCAGGAGACTTAAATTCCAGGGCAGACAGAGCTAATTCCACACTTAAGCAAATATATCCTATAGGATTTCCAAAGAGTGTTCACAGAAGTCTATGGCAGCACAACACTGGTCAATTTCCCATCAATAGCCACACTCCACATGGCTTGCAACTCAATTCCATGCAACCTGTGACTTTAAGATGCCTGATGCTGGCTGAGCAAGGACGCTGGACTCCACTTCCAGTGGGATCCTTATGGCCCTTGAAGTTTGGATGGCTTTTTAAAAAGTGAGATGATTTTCTTTTCCTGTGATTTCATTCAGAGAAATGAAATGTAAAACAAATCACATGTGCAGGCTACCTGCACCTCTTATTCTTTACTTATTTACCTCTTATTCTTTACTAAGACTGCAAATGCTTTACAGATCCTCCGCAGGAGGCTGCAGAGAGGGGGCAAAATGCACACCCCAGAGGCATTTCTCTCTTCCCATTTGAAGACCCTAATGAAAGGAGCTGGTTTAGGACCTGTAGCAGTTTGCCATTCTCCACAACTGAATTCCACTTTCTAATGAGTTCCCCTAAATCTGCCATCAGATGACTTTATTGACTTGCAGATCATAATTAACCAACACTCACATTTTGCAGTTATTTTAGCTGCCTCCCCCCTCCCCTCTGTTCGAATCTTTGGATCCGACCTAAGTCGTGGATTCAGACAAGCATTTAACAACCAGACACCAACCAGATATTCTGTTTCTTCTTGTCACTTTTCAAAGAAATCTTAAGGGGGTTGAGAAATGGGGAAGGAGCCTCACCTATTTCCTAAAACCACCCGATGTCTTGAAAGGTAAATAAGAGGAAAGCAGCCCTTTCAATGGCTAATTGATGCTGTTTGTGACGTTTTTATTACTTTTCAATTAGGGGAGGTGATAGAACGTTCAGTTAGCACCAAGTCTTGGCTTCATTAGAGGCACATGCTGGTTAAACTTGCAGATGACCTGGGCTAACCCACTTGCCACCTTTTCCTTTTCACTTATTGGCAGACTGAGATAAAAATCTGTGATAAATGAGCAATTAGACAAAGACCTCATTGTTTTCCTAAAGAGATGTGTTCTCTTCAGCTTCCCCCATCATCATTTAAATTTGCTTTGCAGACAGTCCCACGCTCTGCCAGAGCTGGTGAACGCTCATTAAGGACATGTTGCGTTTTAACCCGTGTGCAAGCAGGCACGAGCTCCACACAGCCCGCCTTCTGTAAAACATTCTTTGTAATACGGAGCGGATAGATGTAAGTGCTTCACCTGGTACCTAGGGGATATAGATGACTCAATTAATTAGCAGGGCAGTCTTTATTGGGCAGAGTCCTGTGTCCCATTTTCCTGAGGGGAGATTTGTGGCGCAGAGGAAATTAAGAACAGTTCAACACGAGGGCTAATTGCCCAGATGTCACTTAGGGGCAATTAACATCTTTTCCTTTAAACACAGATTTCTGCTCTCCAGTCCTTATTTCCTAATAATCAGAACATGTCCTTAGTAATTCCTGTCCTATCTTGTATTGGTGCAATTTAAGTCTTGGTTTCCTAATTTGTTCAGTACCAGATAATGATACAGGTTGAGTATCCTTTATTTGAAACTCTTGGGACCAGAAGTGTTTTGAATTTTGGATTTTTAAATTAAACAAATAATTTTTAATTTTTTTGGCATATTTGTATAAATATAATGAGATACTTGGCGGATATGACCCAAGTCTAACGTCAAAACTCATTTATGTTTCAGACACCTTACATAGTCTGAATGTAATTTTATATAATATTTGTAGTGCTCCTTTGTTAGACTGTGACCTATTATATGAGATCAGGTTCCCAATGTGGCATCATATATGTCCTTGAAAAGTTTCAAATTTGGGGACATTTCAGATTGTAGATTTTTGGACTAGTGATCCTCAACCTATACCTTCTTTCAAAGTTTTTTGTGATGTTTAAATATGGTATTAATGGTCGAGTGTATGATGCTTGGTGGCTCTGAGTAATTTTTAGTACCAAATACTAAGCAATAATGTTAAGAAGGATAAGCAGAATTGCATGCTTGCCGAAGAGAAATTCAGAAGTTTTGGGGTCTCAGAAGCAAGTTGGTGCCAATATGAGTGCCCACCTTGTTCTCACACTGCCTAATACCAGAGTTTCAGGGCAAACCTCAGCATAGAGAGGGCTGCCTCAAGTTCAGGCCCCTGTCCATGCGTAATGCCTGTGTCATCCAGACAGGGCTTCGGGCCTGCCTGATAAACACATGCAGCCCTGGCTACTGCCTCTGGTTTGGATTATCTCAGACAGCCTCTCTGGGCGACTTCCACTCTAAATTTGAAGCACACCTTGAGGGGACTCATGTCAAAGTTCAAAGGAGTCTGGTAACTGATTAAAAATGTCTTTCCCTGTTTGTGCCTCCCTCTGTTCTCTCCCTAATCAAGAAGCAGAGGGCCTCTGGGAAGGAACGGGGCAGGGCATTGAAGGAGTGGAGTAGAGGTGGGGTGGGCAGTCTGTGTATATTTTAGCTCAACCTAAGACTCAGAGATTTGTAGACTGTGGGGCCCCACAGACTATCAGCGCCTTGGTGTGGCCATACCTGGCCTGGGCCATTGCCTTAGGTGGAAAGTAGGGGGTCTGCAGATGTACCTACTATTAAATGAAGAAACTGCATGCAGTTATCTTTCAAATGCTTATTATTTAAATTATTCCATGATCAGAAAGCGGGTGCCTGGAGTTGGATCTGTGGCCCTTCTTCTGGAGGCATCTTACAGTCACCGGAAGCTCCTGCAGGCTGGAAAGGATGAGAGGAAATCTACCAAGGTTGTTGGAGCATAGTGAACTGGGACCCTGCTAAAATCAGGCTGCCTATTTGGAATTAGGAGAAGAATAAAGTCAAGTAGGCATATTATGAAGAGAAATTGTGCTTCATCAAAAGTGAGTCCTATGTGCCATCCTTACCAGAACAAGATTGTGAAGGCTAATTCTTTGTTCAAGTTATTTGCCAAAATGTTTCTGAAAAGTGGAAGGGCAGCCACATCACAAAGACCTTTGGTTATTTTCTTGGAGAAGCACAGAAGGGAGATGTTAACAGATGGGTTTTGTAGCTTTGCCACCCTGGTCAAATTCTGGGTTTCCATGAAACTGTGGGATCCTGGGAAAGATATTCCACCTTTTTAAGTCTCAGCTTCCCTTCTACCAAATGGGAAAGCAGTGGTTATCTCAGGGTTCTGCTATGTGAATGGAAATAGGTACTGTGACTAGCTTTGGCTAGGGACAGTGAACAGTAAGGGTTCAGTATAAGGCAGCTTAGTGATGATGTTGATATTACCATTTTATGAAGTGATGATAAAGCTGGGATAAAGACAGCAGAACATTGTAAAGTGTCAGGGCCAGCAGTTCACCTTATCTCATTTGTTCCCCATTCCATCTTTCCAGTTGTGTTTCATTAGATATTTTGTTCAGGAAGAAAGGAGGCCTGTATAAGTTGGGTGTCTTATATATTCAACTAGTTGGGAAGCAGAATTTGGACATTGGACTGTCTAACTTGACAGCTCGTGGTGCTCTTTCCTTGGACAGTGCAGTGTGCGTCACTTTCTCAAGTCACAGAGAGCATAAACCTTTCAGCCAAAGGGTGGCTTGTGGCATTGTGGTCCTTGGGGGTCTGCACAACCTCCCTCTTGTTCTCTGCCTTTGCTCATGAGATTTTCCAAGTGAATTTCCTTTCCCTGAGTTCCTTCTTTACTTAGCCAATATGTTCTCATCCTTTTCTGGTAATGATATTTCCAACCTTCAGGGCTAGGCTAATTAGTCCTATTGAATTCCAAAATCACTGGCTTAATATACCTCCATCTCACACCTAGCTCTCTGGTTTGGAATATTCTGTTTATAAACCTCTACTCCCATTAGACTCGAAGTTCCTCAAGGGTCAAACTCATCCTTTTATTTTAACATAGGGCTTGACCATAACAGAAACTCAATAAATGTTTGTTAAATGAAGCTAAATTTAAGTTTAAAAATGTACTTTCAAAACTAAGATTCCTCATTAGTTCATAAAATGGACATAAGAAAAAAATAATGAGAATGATTTTTCTTTGTTCATGAACCAATGGTCACACGAACATACTCCATATCTGTCTAATAAGAACATTGTTCCTAAATGTACATAAACAGGACACATTGACCAAATGTGGCCTCCGAACACATTTAATTTAGATTTCTAGTCAACACTTGAAAAATTCCATGATGTTCATTGTTTAGAAAAGTACTGCTCACTCTGGATTAGTCAGCTTTTTGTCTCTGTGACCAAAATACCTGACAAGAAAAACTAGGAGGAGAAAAGGTTTATTTTGAGTCATGGTTTCACAGGTTCAGTTCATGGTCGATAGGTTGCAAGGCAGAAGCATCATGGTAGAAGGGTATGGCAGAAGAAAATAGCTCTGCTCATGGCAGCCAGGAAGCAGAGAGAGAGAGAGAGAGAGAGAGAGAGAGGAAGGGCCAGGCAGAAGATAAACCCTGTCAGGACATGCCCCCAGTGTTCCTCCAAATAGGTCCCACTTCCCTACAGTCCATTCAGTTATCATTGGATTGATCCATTGATGAGGTCAAAGCCTTCATAATGCAATCATTACCTACCTACTCTGAGAACCATGCTTCAGAACATGAGCTCTCTGGAAGACATTCCAGACTCCAATCATAACACACTCCTGGAAGAGAGAGGGGAGGGGGAAAAGAAACAGTAAAGAAGCATATAAACTAGAAAAAGTTAACTCTCTTTCTACCACTTTCCAACCTCCATTTCTAGAGAGAGCTGCTGAGATTAATCCGGTGTGTATCCTCTTCGACCACTATTGTCTAATAGAACTTTCTTGAATTGTGCTTTTTAATATAGGACACTCTCATCAGTCATTCAAAACTGTTAAATACTTGAAATGTGAAGAGTGTGATTGAAGAATTTCCTATTGGGTGTAACAGGTCTATATCTTTTCTCTGAATGTGTTCAGTATAAATATAGACTTTTTAAATAAACGTTTTTGTTTATATTGATTAAAAAGGAATGCTCACTGTTAGTACCAGGAACTTGCTGGCTTCACTCCCCGGGGTTTGTTTGTGGTACTGAGTAGTGGTTTTGTCATTTTGTTCTAGGACCACAGGGAATATGCTATGAAAGATGTGCATGAACAGGTGTGTCATTGAAAGTGGAATTCATGGTACTTGGGTTGTGACCTTTTGTTTCCTTTTTTCTTTTACAATTCTTAGCACAAAGAAATAGTCAGGTGGCAGAAGAATTTCCTTACCGTGAATGCTTTTAACCATAAGTGACATCCTTTAAGAAGGTTATGAAATTCTTTTCTCTAACAGTTATTAAAAATAGCATAAGAAAAAAATAGTATAAGAAATCTTAATAATCTGTTTTAAGTATTAGTCATGCCTGTAATAGGGGTGGGGAATAAGCTAGTTAGTAGATTCTATTAGCTTAATTCTAGTAAGTCCTATATTCCATTCATAAATAACAGCAAACTTTGTTTTGGAAAGAATCATTTTTTTTTCTCTTTATGTAAACCATGAAAAAAGTTGGTAAAAAAACTATTACATTTTGACTGTTTAAAAAAATTCCATGGGGGGCTGTAACGGTGGCTCAGCAGTTACAGCGCTTGCCTGGCATGCGCAAATATGCAGGTTCAAAACCCAGCACCACGTATATAATGAAGTGATAGAGCAACAGAGGCCACATGAAAAACTAAATAAAATTGATTCTCCCTCCCTCTCTCTCTCTCTATCCCACTTTGTTTAATAAATAAATAAATGAATAAACAAACAAACAAACAAATAAATAAATAAAATGCCATGGTAAGGGGATAAGATATTCTGAATTGTCCGAGCAGGAAACCGGAAATGTTTAGCTAGGAGACAGGGATGCAACCTGGAGGAAAAGGGGTGAGCAATTATATGTCACCATGATTTTAGCCCTGGGATTTAAAGCCTATTCTTATCCAAATTGCCAATCCGTGTTAGCCACATTCGTTGGTTGATTGCTCCTTTGCTTTACCATGGCTTTCCTGATGAGTTCCAGTCTTGGGCTCAGTCCCCTTGTGGGTCTGTAAGCACAGGAAGCAGTCCACCCTGAGCTCAAAAACACACACTGTGCATCAGAAAAAAATCTGAAGGCAGAATATGGCAGAGGCACAGAGCTGAATTTTTACCAGTTCCCGCCAAAATCCAACTATTCATTTAAATGTAAAAAGAGTAGCCATGACAATGTGATGAAGCCAAATTTGTCCCCCTCACCCCTACTAGCCAATAAATTGGGAGAGCATGAATTAAACATTTTCTAAGAAACAGACATGATTTTTATTCCACATTCAAAATCATCCTTACATCTTTTTCACTTAATCACAATTGCAAAACACTTTGAATCTACATGAGAGGTTCTTTACAGTTCTCAGAAGATAAAAAGGAGAAAGAAGAGGATGTAAATTTACTTTGCATCTCAAGGGATAAGAAGTCCATGTCCCCTGGATGACCTGATGAAGATCAAGTTCTTCTTTGGCCTTAAAACTCCCTGTGGCCTCTGGGGTAGTGACCCTCCAGAGCTGATAATTTGTCTGTGGAACTCAGTTCCGAGGACTGTCACAGCACAGGGCCTTGCATTCAAAAACTTGGCCTTTGGACCAGAAACATCAGCATTATCTGGGGTACTTTTAGAAATGCAGGATCTACAACCAAATCAGAATCTGTGTTTTACCAAGACTGCACGTGGTTTTTGTGCATGTTAAAATCTGAAGAATACTATTTTAGAGAGTCTGAGTTTTATCTCCTAAGGGGACCCCACTGCACAAATCTTGTTTGGCCTCTGAGGTCCTTGATTACACAATGTATCTTGCAGTCTTTCTGATCTCAATCAATTTTTCTTTCTGTGTACATACAATGACTGGCACTTACAAAGCATTCTGTTTCTCTCCCTGTCTCAAAGTTTTCTGCCCAGAGATTGGCTGAAATGCTGCTGGTTTTGCTCTGGGAGGCCAGGTGGCTGTGTCTGAGACAAAGATTTGATGTAAGTTGATTACCATCTATACTCTCAAAAATTAAATGGAAACATCTGTTCTAAGGTCAAGATGAATTTAGTTGACACTCAGGATAGATCCCTGAAATCCGCACAACATGGGGCCAGAGCCTCCTTGTTGAGGGCTGCCTTTAGGGAGTGCCTCTGCCAAGCTGGCGACAGATATTAATCACATCCCTGATGCTAGGGTTTCAAACACTATGGGGGACTAGCAATGGTGTGGAGGGCTGCACAGTTTTGCATGTAGAATGAGGTACAGTGGGAAGGACGTGGTCTCTGGATTTGAATTCTCTCTATTGTTTCATGGGGGAAAATACATTTTGTGGAACTCTCAAAAATTGTTTTCATTTCTAAACGGCTGTCACCTGGAATTTGATGGATTGTAAATTCCTTTCTCTAGCTCATAAAAATTTCCTTACAGTGCCCAATATATTGGATGGCAACTGTTTTTGATGCATTATTCTGCTTAAGTATATAATTTCAGACATTTATTGATCACTTTCTGTGTTTATAACACTGTGCTCTTGTGATATACATGACACCAGGGAATGCTGAGATATTAATTCTATAAGACTTTTCATTTGTATTGTACAGGTTGGGTACAAAGGACCATTTAGGAATGAACTTGAGAAATATAAGGAGTATATATTAGGATGGGACTTTTTAGGCACTGCCCAGTGCTTGGCTGAGTTGACTGAGCTAGACCTATGGACCATAATTTTTTTTTTTTTTTTTTGGTATTAAGGATTGAACCCAGGGGCGCATAACCATTGAGCAACACTCTCAGCCCTTCTTTGTTTTTTAATTTGTGACAGGGTTTTGCTAAATTGGTCAGGGCCTCACTTAGCTGCAGAAGCTGGCTTTGAACTTGTGATTCTCCTGCCTCAGCCTCCTGAGCTACTGGGATCACAGGTGTGTACCACCATGCTCAGCTATGGACCACAATTTTGCTGCCTGCTTATCCACACAAATTTTGCTCTTTGATTCTGATGGCTAGTTTTAGGGCAGTGGTAGTGTAAGAAGGTAGCCTGTGTGTGTGCATGTGTGTGTGAGGGTGGTGCTGGGAAAGGTAGAAAGAGAGAGGGAGGGGATTTTAATCCCTTTTAGTCCATGATTATTCCACTTCTTAAATATGGGAAGCTATTATTTTACGAACCTTATGTAAAGTTCTATGTAAATACAGTTTCAAACCTAACCTTCTAACCATAATGTTTTTCCCAAATACACTCTCTCCAGATATTTTGAAATTGCTGCTGGTTTTAGCCTATTCTCCAAACCCAGTTGCCTTTCTCTGTGGACTTCCTGTCTCTGATCCCAGTCTGTGACTTGCAATTGCTAGTCTTCCTTCTGTCAAGTAAAAACCAGGCCTTAAGTTCCATGTCGATAGCCTCCGTTCTTGCTGAACAGCACCCACGGTGGCTCTTATCAGGTTGGAGTCCAGGTGTCTACCATTCCCAGTTTCCTGAACTATTCTACCCCAGGATGACACTTCTTATTAGAACCCTCTGAAGTCAATGATTGGCCTGTCCTTTTGCATCTCTCTTGGATGCTAAACTCTGCCTGCTGGGTTGGACTTATTCCAAGCATTAGCAGCTGGGTCAAGCTGCCTACCACCTGTCCCAACCCCAGGAGGGAAGGACTGGTTTTAAGGTCTTGGTCCCTTCTCAGTCCCACTCTTTTCAAGATACTCAGTCCCCTCAATTAATTGAGTCATGCTTGGCTGTGTTCCAAGATATAATCCAGAGAGAAGGAGAAGTTGTATTTAGTTTGCAGGAGAATAGCTCTGTGACCCACCTTGCCTTACAAGGACCCTTGCAACAATCTAACCACAATTCCTCGAAGTTTATCTGTCATCTCAGAAGAATGCCTCATAAATTAATCTCCACAGGTTACTTTCATTACACCCTTCTCTGATCTTGATCATTAACAATCATCGATATGCCCCTCTTGTAGGTAGGGAAATTATCCAAAATTTTTCTACTACTAATCACTGCCTGCAATTTATTTTACTGCATTTCAGTTCACAGATTAATCTTGTCTGTGCAAAGAAGTAGTCATTTTTACTAGGTGGGAGACACCCAAATGGAGCTCTTTTTCCAACTCTGGGCACACGTTGTATAATTAATAACAAACTCTTTGGGTATGCATGGTTCTTTTCATTCCACAGATTCCCAAAGCACTTTTACAAGCTTAACTTGGGCTAAATATCCACATTACCTCATCCCACTCTGAAATGTAGCAACCTCTAGGGGAAACTGTGGCAGCTGCTTAACAATACACAGACATACTGTACCCCAGCGTGAACACGGGAGGCCGCCGGGCTCGGAGCTCTTTTATCGTGCATTGCAAGAGATGCAGATCAGGAGACCAGAATCAGGACATTGCCCGGGAGCACACTACACTCATCTGAATGTGGACTTCATAGAATCTTAGAGGAATAAAGCATCTCACCCAAGGCATACATCCCAGCCAAGCAGCCCTTTGGGAGCCAGTAGGCCAGGCAGGGAAATGATTGGATGAAATGATGTTGCTGGGAAATGGCCTAGCAGGGTACATTTTGTAAAATTTTCTGGCTATTGAGAATTTAAGCTCATACAGTTGATGTTTGTGTTACGGGAGCTGGACTCTTCCCCTCTGAATCTACTCTGTACCTCACCAGACTGCTTGCCTTGAGAGGCTGGTCTTAATGGAGTGCCTTGCTGGGGTTCCCCTGCACCCTGTCTCCTGGCTCAGCCCGTGGTCGGAGAGCAGAGAGGCTGTGACGTGTCTGTCCCCTGTGACAGAGATCCTTCACCAAAGCCTGCAGTTCTCACAAGGTGGCAATCCACAGACAGGGCTGCTCTCTCTGTGTTGCCTAAATATTTCTTCTCCTTACTTCTCAGACCTAACTGTGACAAGAGCTCTGTAATGTCACTAGCCCCAATGGCATCCTCTTCCCTTGCCAGTTTTCCTTAATCCCTTCCCACTCCAAGTCCCCTTTTGTAAAGAATCCATTCATTACTTCTTCAAATACTCTAAGTGTGCCATCTCCTGTTTTAAAAAAATGCCATGAGGGGACTGAAGCTGTGGCTCAGCGGTTACAGCACTTGCCTGGGATGCGCAAATATACAGGGTCAAACCCCAGCACCACATACACAAGGAAGTGTCAGAGGAACGAAAGCCATGTGAAAAACTAAATAAAATTGATTCTCTCTTTCTCCCTTCCTCTCTCTCTCTCACTGTCCTGCTTTCTATTTAAGAAAAAAAAAGAGTCAATATTTATATTAACAATTGAGTTTGACTAACATCTACCTTGGGCCAGCTCAGTGTACACACTTTACATGTTCAATGTCACTTAGTTTATTCTTCATTAAGCATGTATTTGGATCATATCTCCATATTGGGCATAATTCTAGGCTGTGAAATGCTAATGCTGAAAGCAGAAGACAACTTTGAACTCAATGGAGCTTACCTTACAGATGCTCCTCAACTTACAGTGAATGGCCCTGATAAACTCACAGTAAACTGAAAATATCATGAGTCAAAAATGCATTTAGCTGGGTTTGCTGGCATAAGCCTGTAATGCCAGTGACTCAGGAGGCTTCGGCAGGGGAATCACAAATTTGAGGCCAGTCTCAGGAACTTAGTGAGATCCTCAGCAACTTAGTAAGACCCTATCTCAAACTAAAAAATAGAAAGGATGGGGGATATAGTTCAGTGGTAAAGTACCTCCGAGTTCAAATCTCAGTACTCCCCTCAAATGCATTTAATATATCTAACCTACTGAACATTAGAGTTTAGCAACAACATGTCCACCCTCGTGGTTGGGTGGCTATATGGGACCTTCAGTCAGCTGCTGCTCAGCACCGAGAAAGAATTTTGAATCCCATAATGCTATCCTGGGAAAAGTTCCAAATTCAAAATTCTAAGTACAGTTTCTACTGAATGGGTATAGCTTTCCCATCATCATGAAATTGAAATACTATAAATCTGGTCATTCTAATGTAAGTTGGGGACTATCTGTATCCAAGAGGGGTCAGAAGATTATGAAGTCATGCTATGGCCAACTGTTATGGAAAAAAGCCGGGTAAGAACAGAGGTAAGGAGGTGGAGGGAGGGCCATAATTTCATGGGATGGTAAAGGAAGGCTTCTGCGAATTGATGCCATGAGAATAGACCTTAAAGAAGTGGGGAAGTGAGCCCTGTGGGTATTTGGGAATATGAAAATGTGATTATTGTTTCTCTTTGATGGATTAAAAATAAAAGAGGCTTTGAAGAGTTAAATGACTTGCTGAAGGTCATATAAGTAAAAACTAGTAGAGTCAAGATTATTTTATTAGAAAGTCAACCATGGATCTCCCTAGTCACCTAATTTAGGAGAATAGTAGACCTCAATAAATACTTGTTGAAGGATGAACAAGTGAACTTTGAAGCTTGTGTCACAGCTAATCATTACCAATAATAACTGATTATGTATTCACAACTAATCTGAATGCTGCCTTCCAGGGAACCAAGGATAGAACTTTAAGGTTAAGCAAAAGCTGGCAACTCTGATATACAAGTTTGATCCAATATTAGAAAACCAAGCACAATGATTCACCATATTAGCAAATCTAAAAAAGAAATAAATGCACAAAAGGCAGAATTCAAGATGAATTCAGGATAAAAACTCTCAGTGAAATTGGAAAAAACCAGGAATTTTCATAACCTGACAATACACATAGAATAAGCTTATAGCTGAGCACATATTTCTGGTCGTTATGTCCTAATGAAAGGTTGAGAGCTTTTATCCTAAGACTGTGAAAAAAAAAACTTTCTGCTCTCATCATTCTTCTTTAGCTGTTTTAGTGGACTTACTAATCCAGACAATCAGAGAAGAGAAAAAGGTATATATATTGGAAAGGAAGAAATAACTCTGTCTTTATTTATAGATCACATGATGGTCTCTGTTGAGAATCCACTCTGAAGTATCTCAAAAAAAAGTCTCCTAGAAGCAATAGGTAAATTAGGTCATGCTGAATGCAGTGGTGCACACTTGTAATCTCAGGGGCTCAGGAGGCTGAGGCAGGGTACTGCAAGTTCAAAACCTGCCTCAGCAACTTGGTGAGACCCTAACTAACTTGGTAATAACCTGTCTCAAAATAAAATATAAAAAAAGGTGGGAATGTGGCTCAGTGGTTAAGCATCCCTGGGTTCAATCCTTAGTACCAAAAAAAAAAAAACAAAAAAATTAGATCATATGATACAAAGTCAATTTAATGAAAATCAAAATATTTAATAGTAAAAATTTTATTCATGTCATAATAATGAAACAGGATATAATGCCCAATATTTAATACAAAATGTACAAGATATGTATGTTAAAAAATAAAGAAATTTGACAAAGAAAATTCAAAGTCAATTTCAATTAAATATCATGTTCATGGGTCACAAATATTTGTATTGTTATTGTCTCAGTTTACCCCAAATTGATTTGTGGATTCATGTATTCCTAACTAACATTCACACTGCTTTTTTGGTAGAACTGTTTATAAACTGATTCTACATGGGAAAGCAAAGGACTTAATCAGGCCAGACAATGTTGAAAACAAACAACACTGAATGATTCACATTAGCTAACTTCAAGATTTAACGTAAAATTACAATAATGAAGATAGTATGGTGCCAATGAATTAATAGACAATTTCATCAATGAAATAGAATGCAAAGCCCAGAAATAGCCTCATACATACATAGTCAATAGATTTTTGACAGAGTGCCCAAGAGAATTAAATGGAGAAGAAATAATGCTATTAACAAATTATTGTAGACAATGGATATGCACAGGATACCTAACATTTTTACATCATAAGAGCAGAGAAAATTGAATATCAATCATAGAGGATTAAAGTAATAATGAAATATGAGAACTAAATATGCCAGGTATAAGAAGCACCCACTACTCTCAAGGTTGAGACAGGGTACACAAAATAGGTCCTTGTCCCTAGGGTAAGATCTTAAACCTTGTTAGATGGAACATGTCTGTGGTCTCCTGGTTTGCAGCGTTGTGTTGTGATGGCAGAATGTGCTGGAAATCTGTTTCAAGAACTTGTTCATGGGAGGCGTCTCCCCAGGCCATTCTCTTACACAACCGCTTAGGAGAACACTAGGAAATGCCGCTGGCTGCTGGGCCCTATGATGTCCCCCTGCACCTGCTCACCAGTGTCAGTGGTGGAGCCCAGATGAGTCATCTTCTCCCAGGGTGTATCCCCCAAGAGAAAACCCCTGCATGCTATGTAAAAATCAGGCCCCAGTGTTCAAAAAGGAGTCAGACCTAAAGGTGGCTATGCAAAGCGTTTTTTATTGGAAATTGGCTTTCAGGCAGGTTGACCAACCCGCCAGACTGCGTGGGGGCTGGGGCAGTCCCACACAGCCTGGTGGGGCAGTGACTTTATAGTCTGGGGTGGGCAGAGGAAGTTTGGGGGCCTTGTCCCTCAGAGATTGGCTGGTGACTCCATCCATCACTGGGTGATTGCGAGAAGCCAATGTGTTCTATCTGCCAGCGTGGGATTGATTGGCTGTTCCTTTGCATGTGGGCTGCCTGATGCCCTGCGCCCATCTGGCCACATGAAATCGAACTACCATGCTGGACCAGCAGAATTTGTCCCCTGGTGGGACTCTAGGCTTTTCTTCTGGGCACAGCCAGGACTGGAGGGGCCAATGAAAAACTTTTCACCTTTTCTCTGGAGACACCTGTGTTT
Organism: Aplodontia rufa; assembly: GCA_004027875.1. Lineage (NCBI taxonomy): Eukaryota > Metazoa > Chordata > Mammalia > Rodentia > Aplodontiidae > Aplodontia > Aplodontia rufa. The sequence goes on from PVKS010017918.1 coordinate 30,602, forward strand.
CAGGTAGCCAGAAAGAGCCAGCATGAAGCTGGAAGCAGAGTGGAGATGTGAAACCTCAGGTGCTGGGCAGTGAGGCTGTGGAACACACAAGAAAAGGTGTGGGGAGGTGAAGCCACACTCTTTGCTCTTTATATGGAGCAGGAAGGTCCTGAGCTCCGTGGAGCCCCAGATGGTGTGAGTGATGGACCAGTGCTGAACACAGACAGCTGCAGGTGGGAATGAACAGGAAGCTTACACTCCTATGCACACATAGCCCACCGGAGGCGGGCAATGCCAGCAACTGCATCCTGTATCTCCACGCTCTTCAAAAGCATTGTCCCCAAGATAAGCGCTCAGCTCAAAATCTTTTCCAGGAGCCACCTGGGAGACAAGAGGAATGGGAGATGTCTCTACCTGCAGGTCTGCCCTTCTGCTCCCACCTGGGGGAAATGGACTCTTTCTTCAGAGAATGGGCTGTTTCCTGGGGCTCTCCTCCTCTCCTCTGCACCTCCTTATCTTGTCTTCCATGTTTACCGGGGAATGGGAGAGCAGATGGTTCTATAGGAATAAATAAATAAATGCAATAAACATACACAAAAATATACATTCTAACTTATTACAATTGCATAAAATAGTTAAAAAGACTTCATTTTGTTGCTTTAACTATCACAAGACCACTTCCATAATTTTATAACAGGAGGACCATGAATCCTTCAAAATTCTTTCATGACCCACTGAAAAACAAAACCCTAAAATAAATTCAGTGTGGGAAACTAAAGCCTGGTGAATCTCCTAGGGAGGTAACAAATGTCAGTGAATGTAAACAGGGAACATCATAGCTGTGGCTAATTGTTCTTGATGGAAAACAAGCCCGAGGACCATGGCTGTATGATCAATGCTGTGAGAGTAAACCATGTGTAGGTTTCAAACAATCCCACATGCTCTCTCTTATGTCCTCTGATTGGCTGGGCTAAAGCTTGGGCAACTCTGTCCCTGTGGTCTCTGCTGGGTTTACTCCTATGGGTATATCCAGCTGTTGCTGGACTAGGCTGGAAGTTTCTAGAGGCTTCTCTCTCACCTCTGAGGCCTTGGGGCAGACTGAGGATAGGCTGTGTTAATTCTTTGCATGGCTTCTCTTACAATAGTAAGTTGGACTTTCTCTGCACCACTTCAGCTGGGTCCTAGGTAGGAGCACTCCTGGAAGACCTCTGCTTGCCTCACTCTTGCAAATGAGCAAGCCCAGAGTCAATGTGGGAAGGTATTACACAGGAGGAGAATTCTGGAAGGCCTGGTTCTCTGGGCCACCAGTGTAACAGTCTCCACATGCTGCTCAAGAACAGAGCAATAGAATTATTTAGAGAAGTGAATTAAAAATGCTCCTGATGGTGGGAGTCATGGCTGAGTGTCTGGACAGAGGAGCAGATGAGAAAGCAGAATTCCATGATACATGTGGAGGCTGAAGGAATGCTCCTCCACACTGTCCATGGTGTCCATCAGTGGTCTTTCTCTGTCATCTTAGGCCACATTCCCAGGGATGAAATGTCTGATTTAGAATGTTCAAGAGCATGCCAATGCCTGGAGTGGCATCAGTTTGGAAATACAGAGAACATATTTTGGTAGAGAGAGACAAATCTTTGTTGAGGTAGCACCAGCAGGAGACCTTACTCTATCATACTGACGGTGTCCAACTTGGCCAATGCACATATGTTGCTGTCACTGTTGCTTTTGTTGGCTGGATGAACCTCAATCACAGGGAAATGGGGGTTGCCTTACAAGGACCCAGGGTTAGGGGGTTAGGACTTCATTTCCTGTTTACCTTTCAAAGCTCATCTTCACTCTCATTTCCAAAGGGATTGTACTATTTTACACTCCCAACAGCAATGAATGAGAGCTTCAGTTGCTCCGTATCCTCATCAACATTTGATATAGTCAGTCATTTTAAAGTTATTTTTCTCATTCTAGCTTTTGTTACTTAATTTTTAACAAATGTGTGTTAGCTCTGTTGCCTTTTGACCTCATTTTTCCAGAAGGGGATCATATACTTCGGTTTTCAGGGAAAAATACCAGATTATGCCTGTTGTCCCAATGAAATTATTACTAGTGTTCACTCTTTCCCTTTAAGGTGTCATCACTTGGATACTCAGATATGTGATCCCTCTATTTCTGTGTCAACTGCCTATGCCCTCAGGATACCTTTCCACAACTCAAATGGACTGTCAACATATTTATCTTCTCTTAAATTATTTTTTCTGCTTTTCCTTAATATTTATTTATTTATTCATTACCACATCAAAATTACAGGAGGACAGGACTGGCAAAATGTAGCTATCTGTGTTCTTTTAAGTAGGGAGAGTTGACCTGGTGAGGAAACCAACAAAGAGCACAGCAGAGCCTAGAGACGGAGGGAGTCAGAGACCATATCCCGAAGGCATCATTTGATTTCCCACATCTCTGTACATTCCAATGTTTTTCTGTAAAATCAAAATTGCTGTGAAAAACAAAATTTATTCAATCAAAAAGACATTTACCAGTCTCCCACTCCTGTTTTCAGGTGGCTTTGCAATTCAAGTGCTGGAAAACCCTTAGGGAGAACACCAGGCACCCTGCAAACCAGCAAATGGTTCTGCCACTCTGACCTTCATGTGCTGCAGGATTTGTAGAGAAGTTGCCTGGGCACATCAGCAGCTAAAAGCGGAAGTCCTAGAGCACTGTAGGTATTTGATAAAGTCAACTGAATTTATGCTTTAAGAATTTGTCAAGAAGGGAGAAGAAGATGACGACCAGCGGGAGGGCTGTATTTAGAATTTCTCCATGAAGTGGGACGCCACTAGCAGAAGTGCCTTTCTGTGAGGTGGGTGAATGGCAAAAATTCATCGAAAATCACTAGAAAAACAAGGAAAATTAGAGACTCAGAGGCTTGGATACATTAAGCAAGGATTAAAAACCACATAGGGGCCAGATGCAAGGACTACCACTCAGTGGTTGTGCTGCTGGTTCGGCACAGAGGGAGGTAAAAACACACAAATACAGGAAGGACAAATGGCAGTGAATGCTGTTGTCAGAAGGGCTCTCACTCCTCAGCTTAACCCAAGGGATTGCATTAGTGCATATAACTTAGATGCGCCTACAAGCTGGCCATGGAGATCCAAGGAGACTGACATCTTGAGAGGTGGGTAGTCCAGGCAGCTGTTCCAAGAGACACAAGTTCTGGTCAGAGGCTGCCCCAGATGCTACACCATTAAGCTGATGACTGCTCCAGGAGCCTGTGTTCTGACTACCACAAGCCCCGTGAGTTTGAGGTGGAGATGGCCTTAGGAACCGCACATTTTGGGTCAGCAAGTGCCTCAGGACCCTCGAGGTTGGGGTGACATTTGCTCCAGGAACCATGAGTTCAGGATGGCCACTCCCCCAGGATTCATAAGCTCTCCTCTCAGCTACCTCGAGATCCGTAAGATTTCCAGCAGCTGCTGGGGCCCTAGCTAAAGTGGGACAGGGGTCTGGGCAGGTGAACACAAAAGTGCCCAAGAACTCAACCCAGCAAGGCTGAAAGGCTACATTCACAGGAAGCAGTGGTGGTGAAGGACTGCACCCTCTACACATGGCAAGAATACTGGGAGGATTCCTAAAAATCCGACTTCCAGCTGGGAACAGCAAAACGAAGGCCTTCCAGCAACCTCATCCTGGAAGGGCCTCCATCCAAGAACAAGATATGATCATCTACCCGCACTGTCACTTTTGATGTCCTTAGTGAAATAACCCCTAACCCTCCCAACTTTCCATTAAGATGTTGTTTTTTTATCCTGTTTTGTTTCTTGTTTCTTTTGCTTTGCTTTGGTTTGTTGCTGTTTTTGCTTGTGACCTTGCAGGCCAGCACAGCTTGTCTTTGTGCTGTATAGCCTCCTGGTGGTGAGCTTCTCTGCTACCCACTTCTTTCCTTTCTTCCAGCAACAGCTAAACATTATTCCACTCTCTCACCCTCCCCTAAAGTCATTACCTCAATCTCTTCTTTTTTCTTTTTTTAAAAAATTATCAGAATATCCTACATCATCTCTACTCTTGCTGCTTTTGCTCTAAATCACAAGTTCCTCTCTACCTTCCTAACATGTTATTTGCTCTTAAGACTATTTTTCCTTACCTAGGGAGGTACTGGAAATATGAAGTGAATGCTAATAGTGATAAAGGTTGTTTGCTTTTAAACTGGGTATAGACTGACAGTTCTTGTGGAAGATAGATGCTAATCCTTCTACTCCTTTCATAGGTGATAAATGACATTGTCACAGTTATAGAAGGAACAAAGTAACCAGTTCAACTCTGTCTATCGTATGTATTGGCTGTACATATTTATTCTTTTCCCTGATCTCCTGAGGTACTGTAAACTGGAAAGGGCAATAACTCACAGGTTGGGGAGCCAGACATTAAATTTTACTATGTAAGTTGTACCCCAGCCCAAACAAGCGAAGAAATAAAACCCCCACACCCAACAAAGTCCCAAAGTAAAACAACCAGTGAGAGATCTCAGGGCCTATTCCCTGATACTGAAAATGAGGAAAAAGGGGAAACAATTATCCTCCTAAAACCCACAACTCTCCAGCCAAGGATGCCATGGATAGGGACCTGGATAAAAACTTAGAAGAAAGTACCTACAATCAGATTATTAAAAATGATCAAAGAATTTAAAAAAAATTTCTGGAGGAAATAAGAGGGCAATTATGGACCGGAAACACCATTTTAATAAACAATTAGAGTCACTGAAAAAAGACATAGCAGAGCTCTTCAAATTGAAAAACAGTCAATCAAATTAAAAGGTCAATGGAAAATATATATTTTTTTTAAAGAGAGAGAGGGACAGAGAAAGAGAAGCAATTTTTTTTAGTTTTCCATCTGGCTTTTGTTGCTCCAACATATTGTTGTGTATGTGGTTCTGGGTTCAAACCTGCATCCTCACACATGCCAGGCAAGCACTGTATGTAACCACTTAGCAACCACTCCAGCCCCTCAATGGAAGATATTAATATCAGAATAAACTCAGTAGAAAATAGAACTTCAGCTCTTGAAGAAAAAACATCAGGCAATGAAGACAGGCTAAGTAATCTTGAATTCACTGAGGATAGATGAAAAAAATTTACCGATCATGATCAGAATTTTCAAGAAGTATGAAATCAGAAGAAATAACATGAGAGATATTGGGATAGAGGAGACCATTGAACAGCAAAGGAATGGCATAAAGAATCTTCTCAATGAGATAATCAAAGAAAAATTTCCCTCATATCAGAATAGAACCAGATATTCACATTCAAGAGGCCTGTAAGGACACCAAATAGATGTAACCAAATGAGAAACTCACCAAGATACATCACATTCAAAATGAATAACAAAGAAAACAAGGAAAAAATATTAAAAGTGGAAGAGAAAAACACGAAGTCACATGCAGAGGCAAACCAATAAGGATTACTGTAGATTTCTCAAATCAGATCACAGAAATCAGTATAACATGAAATGAACATTTTCAAACATTGAAAGAAATAATTGTCAACCAAAAATACTATATTTAGAGAAACTAAGCTTTAAATTTGAAAGTGAAATAAAAATTTTATTAGGAACATGCATGAACAAAAACCAAGCTCTATAGAGAATTCTCAGAGACAAACTTCAGAGGAACAAGCAAACAATTCCCCAAACCTACAATCAGAGAAAAGTCAATAAAAGCATAACTCACCAAAAGATAACCAAGATGGCACAAAATACAGCAAAGGTCACAATGACAGGGAACCAAAATCACATATCTATTCTAACACTGAATGTGAATGGACTGAATGCCCCAATCAAAAGACATAGATTAGTAGATTGGTTTAAAAAAAAAACCCAACAACAATATGCTGCTTACAGGAGAGTCACCTAACAGCCAAAGTCAGCCACAGATAGAAGGTAAAAGGTTGGAAAAATTCTACATGTGTACAGCCCAAAAAATCAAGCTGGTGTCACAATACTCATATTGGACAAAGTAGTTTTTGACTAAGGATTAGTTAGAAGAGACAAAGAAGGCCACTTCATCCTAGTTAAGGGAACTCTACATCAAGAAGATGAAATCCTAGTTAACATTTATGCACCAAACTCTATACTCCCAAATATATCAAAACATTATTCCATGACATTAAATCACTTACAGATCTCAACATAATAGTATTGGGGGACTTAAATACACTGTTATTACCAATAGATAGATCATCAAAACAAAAAATCAGTGAAGAAGTGTCCAGCCTAAACTCTATAAATCAAATGGAACTAACAGACATCCACAGATTTTTCCATCCTAAATTGGTTGAGCTTACCTTCTTCTCAGAATTATATATATCCTTTTCCAAAATAGATCATATTTTAGTCCACAAGGGTAATCTTAGCTAATACAAAAAAGTTGATATAATTCCATGTATTTCCTATCAGAGCACAGATCCTAGCATTTAACAGCAAGAAAAATAACAGAAAGTACATAAATATATGGAGATTGAAAACGCTCTTAAATGAAGAATGGACCAAAGAGGAAATGAGAACAGAAATCAAGAAATTCTTAGAAATGAATGAGATTGAAGACACATTCTGACCTCTGGGACAGAATCAAAGCATCCTTAAGAGATAAAGTTATAGCATTGAGTGCCTTCCTCAAAAATCAGGGGAAAGCCCAAATAAATAAACTTATGTTACACCTCAAATCTTTACAAAGGGAAGAATAATCCAATCCTAAATCCAGGAAAAGACAGGAGCTAGCACTTTCATTATTAAGCTATTTCAAGAAATCGACAAGGAGGGAACTCTCAGAAACACTTTTTTATGATGCAACCATAAACCTGATACTAAAACCCAACAAAGACATATCAAGAAAAGAAAACTAGGGCTTGGAGTGATGGCTCTTGCCTGGCACGCATGAGGACGTGAGTTTGAACGCCAGTACCATGTACACAATAAATTGTTGGAGCAATGAAGGCCTCAGTAAAGACTAAATAAAATTGATTCTCTCTTTCTCCTCCCCCACTGTTCTTCTCTCTCTTAAAACCAAAAAACTATAGACCAATATTCCTGATGAACATAGTTGCAAAAAACCTTAACATGCAAAAACACATAAAAAATACATCACAATCAAGTGGGCTTCATTGCAGGCATGCAAGGCTGGTTCAACATATGCAAATCAATAATTGTAATTCATCACTTAAACAGAATTAAAGACAAAAAACATATGATCATCTCAATTGATGCAGAAAAGGTCTTTGACAAAATCTAACACCCATTTATACTCAAAACTCTGGAGAAGATAGTGAGCAAAGGAACTTACCATAATTTTGTCAAGGTCATTTATGACAAACCCACACCCAACATTATACTTAATGGAGAAAAGCTGAAAGCATTCCCACTAAACTTGGGAACAAGACAAGGCTATTTACTCTCACCACTCTTATTCAGTTTAGTCCTTGAAACCCTAGACAAAGCTATCAGATAAGAGAAAGAAACCAAAGGGATTCAAATAGAAAAAGAGGAAGTTAAACTATCTCTATTTGCTGATGATATGATCCTATACCTAGAAGACCCAAAAAACTATCAGCAGACTTCTAGAGCTTATAAATTAATTCTGAAAAGTGGCAGGATACAAGATCAACATTCATAAATCAATAGTTTTCCTATACTCCAACAAAAACTCTGCCAAAGAATAAATCAGGAAATCCATCCCTTTTACAATAACCTCAAAAAGAAAAAAATACTTGGGAATTAATCTAGCAAAGGAAGTAAAAGACCCCTGCACTGAAAACTATCAAAGATCGAAGAAAGAAAATTAAGAAAAAGAGAAGACGGAAAGTCATTACATGATCTTGGTTAGGCAGAATCAATATAGTTAAAAACACTGTTTTGCCAAAAGCCCTGTACAGATTTAAAACAATCCCCCATCAATACCAATGCCATTCCTCATGGATATAGAAAAAACAATTTTCAAATTCATTTGTAATAACAAGAAACCCAGAATAGACAAGCACTACTAAGAACAAAATGAAACAAAACAAACAAACAAATAAACAAACAAACAAACCCACCACCACCACCACAAAAACAAGAAGGCAGGATTGCAATACCTGACCTGAAATTATACTGTAGAGCTGTAGTAACAAAATTAGCACAGTATTGGTATCATAATAGGCAGGAAGATCAATGTAATAAAATTGAAGACACTGAGACTAACCCACAAGTCTTTAGTCATTTGATATTTGATATAGGGGACAAAAATATAGTTTGGAGGAAAGGTAGCCTGTTCAACAAATGGTGCTGTACAAACTGGACAGTCATATGCAGGCAATCAAAATTAGATCCTTATTTCTCACATTGCACAAAAATCAAAACAAAGTAGATCAAACAACTAGGAATTAAATCTCCCACCTATATAATTATTAGAAGAAAAAATGATCAACACTCCACCACTTCACCATATTGGTCTAGGCACCTTCTTCCTTAAAAAGACTCCCATAGCACAAGAATTAAAACCAAGAGTTACTGAGTGGGATGCCATTAAACTTTCAGTTTTTCAAGCTTCTGCACAGTTAAGGAACTAGTCAAGGGTGTCAAGAGAGTACCTACAGAATGGGAGAAAATCATGGCCTGCTACCTCTCCAAAGGGGACTAATATTCAGAATATACAAATAATTTGAAAAACGTAACACCAAAACCACAAACACTCCAATCAATAAATATGTTATGGATCTAAACAGAAACTTGTCAATAGAGGGAGTTCAAAAAGCCAAAAGATATATGAGAATTTGTTCTACATCACTAGTAATCAGAGAAATTCAAATAAAAACTGCACTGAGATTCCACCTCATTTGGTTAGAATGGCAAAATGAAAAATACAAACAATAACAGATGCTGGAGGGGTCTTGGGGAGAGAGGAGCCCTAAAACTCTCTTGTGGCACTGCATACCAAGTGGTACAGCCACTCTGGATAACAGTGTGGTGACTCCTCCAACAATTGGGGTTTGAACTACCATATGATCCAGCAATCCCACTTCTGGGTGTTTTTCCAGTAGAGCTAGAATCAACTTATTACAGAGATTCAGCTACATCAATGTTTATAGGAGCTTAATTTATGGAAACAACCTATATGCCCTTCACTGGATGAATGGATCAAAAAACTGTGGTATATATATATATATATATATATATATATATATATATATATACACACACACAATGGAGTTCTATTCAGCTATTAGAAAGAATGATATCATGGCTTTTGTAGGTAAACAGATGGAAATAGAAAAAAAATCATGATGAGTGAAACCAGCCAAACCCAGAGGCTTAAGAGTTGAATATTTTATTTCATATGTGGAAGCTAGAGTAAAATCTAAGATAGGATGAAATTTAGTCAAGTTTATTTAATAGACCCACCAAATCTGAAATAACACATAAACTGTGGGGACTATAGCTATGAAGGGGTGCAGGGGAGGGCAGAGAGGAGAAGGAAGTAAAAACAGGGGTTGTTAAATACTGCAGAATACACTTGACTCCCATGAGAACCCCAAATATATCCAGGTAGGCATACAACTCTAGTAATTTCAAGGTTTAAATTACATGTATATGGTCATTTATATCTTTAACTCTGGGGAAAGTACAAAGGAGTCATGAGATTTAGGAGTGGGGAAAGGATCAGGTTTAAGCAACTCTGTGAATACATATACATGTATGAATGTGAACTAACACATCCATTCATTATGTAAAACAATGCTGAATAAATTTTAAAAAAAGAAAAAAATTCACATAAATGCAAGGAGTCTAGATGGTTCATTTATCTTGTTTGTCCTTACTTATTTCTGTATATACCTTCATAAATATATCAAAGGAAATAGTTGCCATGGATCCAGGCTGGGGTGAAAATCTCAATTCTTTTTTTTTATAGTACATTTTCAATGTGCTTGTGTTTTTTTATTGAGAGATTTATTATAGAATAACCATACAAGTTTTTAACAAAGTAATATAAAATGTGTATATATTCTGTATATTAGAATTACCCCCAGGAGTGCCCCCCCCAATTACCCACCCTTATCCCTCCCTTCCCCTTCCCACAATATCTCTAAAAAAGTATTATGTTGTATAACATTACACCTTATCTGGATGTAACACATGATACTAGATGACCTCTCTCAATGGCCAGGGTCTAGTTCAGCCTCCACAGATGAGTGGAGACATTCGACCCTTGGTTCTCTGGGTTAAGCTGAGTTCACTCAACATAATTTCTTCCATAGCCATCCATTTACCTTCAAAGGCTGCAATATCATTGTTGACAAAGGGGGACAAAATATTACATGGAGGAGAGACAGCCTCTTCAACAAATGGTGTTGGACAAACTGGACAGCCACTTGCAGAAAGTTGAAATTAGACCCATATCTTTCACCTTGCACGAGAATCAAATCAAAATGGATCAAGGAGCTAGGAATTAAACCAGCTACCTTGCAA
>PVKS010017919.1:0-41063 GCA_004027875.1 Aplodontia rufa
CAAAAACTGTGGTACATTTATACCATGGAATATTACACAGCAATTAGAAACAATGATATTGCAGCCTTCGAAGGTAAATGGATGGCTATGGAAGAGATCATGATGAGTAAAATTAGCTTAACCCAGAGATCTAAGGGTCGATTGTCTCCACTCATCTGTGGAGGTGGGGACTAGACCCTGGACAATGAGAAAGTTGGTCTAGTAGCATGTGTTAAATCCAGATAAGATGTAATGCTTTACAACTTAATACTTTTTTTAGAGATATAGTGGGAAGGGGAAGGGAGGGATAAGGGAGGGTAATTGGGGGGGCACTCCTGGGGATAATTGCAATATCCAGAATATATATATATATATATATATATATATATATATATATATATATACATTTTATATTATTTTGTTAAAATCTTGTAAGGTTGTTCAAAATAAAAAAAGAAAGAAATACCTACATGATCATGTTCATTGCAAGAGTTAGTTACAATAGTCAAGATATGGACACAACTTATATGCCCATCAATAATGGAATGAGAAAAAATACAGTACTCATACACAATTACTATTTAATCATAAAAAGGATCATGGCATTTAAGTTGATGTGGAATGACTATGCAGAACTTTGCATTTAATGATTTAAGACAGACACAAAGTCACAAAGCTGCTTGAGCTTGTGACTCATATGTAGAAATCAAAAAAGTAGAGAGTAAAATAGTGGTCCCTTGGTACTGTGTTTTGATTAGAGTTGATGTGTTGTTAGTCAAAATCAGCAAATTTTTGTTTTAATGTTCACAAGAATATCAATTGTTATATTATGCCACATTGTGAGTGTAGCAAATTCTATTCTTCATAAATGAGTATTTATACCCAAATACAAAGTCTTTTATACTTTCTAAGGACAAAATTGATAATTATATGAAATCATGCATGGACCAATTCACTAGAAATAGTCATTCACATGCATATAAACTTTAAAACACCATGATATGTTAATAAATGCATAAAATTTAATTTGTCACTGAAATATATCAGTAAATATCAAACATTTAAAAATAGAAAGCAAGTCATTTCTCTTGATGATCACATTGGCATCATCTGCTAAGATCACAGGATTTTATTGCTTCTCAAACTTCCTTTCTTGGTAAATCTTTCTAGATACATGTGTATTTTCCCATTGAAAATTCTGTCCATATTTTTTCTTAAGCATCCATTGGTAATTTATGCCTGCTGAATATCTTTGGTATGCTCATGCCAGATCTGTTATTTTTAGGTCTTTCAGTCATGGTAGACATAAACCAGTTTTCAGGCAGTTGCCAAGGAAATCACAAATGTTTGCATATATTTCATATGTCTCTCATTCTATTGAGAGAAAGGAGTTGGCAGATTGTTCCTTAGTGCACACTGCTAAACTTTGGAGGAGAGAATTTTGTTTATAAAAATAGCACTATTTTTTCCTCTACTCCATTACTTTCCTTACTAATGTACTCTTCTACTGTGTAATCTCTAATATAGGTTGGGCAATTCTTAGTAAGTAATTTTGTCTATGCATTCTATATAGTTTATAATATTCAGGAGTAATAATGTCCCTGAATTTACTGATATCCTACTCTACTGATGTCATGACATGAGTACAATTTCATATGTTATGTTTGGGGAATATATTTACCCATGTTTACAAAGTAAAATAATTAATATTTTCATATATTTCATCCTTGACTTCTCTTCACACTGATGAATTTTCAAAGAACCTTTACAAAGATGGAAAATATGATAATGTCCTTGTTCAATTCTCAAAGCTCATGACCCATCAAAATATATGTAGGAAAGACAAACCTTACAAAAACAGGGAATGTGAAGGAACTCTTAATCAAATTGCAACTCCTAGTCAATACATGAAAATTTTTACTGTAAGACAGTCCTGTAAGTTTAAAGAACATATCAAAACATTTAATTACTCAAATTTTTTTAAACAATGCAGATACTATGGAGATATGAAACCCTGCAAATTTAAAGGGTGTGCCAAAACTGTTAATCAAAGATCACCTCTTGTTAAGCATCAGAAGATTCATACAATAGAGAATCCCTGCAAATGGAAAGAATGTGGCAAAGCCAGTAACAATTGCTCATCCCTTTCTAAACAACTGAGATGGCATAACTGTGAGAAGCCATACAATTATCAAGAATGTACCAAAGACTCAATTAATATTTTAACCCTTACTCAACAGGTATGCACACTGGAGAAAAGCCCTACAAATACAACGAATGTGACAACATGCTAAATAAAATCAAATACCTTCTTCCATGTGATCATCTTCATACTGGAGAGAAGCCTTACAAGTGTGAAGAATGTGGTAAGACTTTTAATAAAAAATCAATACTTAAAACACACCAGAGAATTCATACTACAGAGAAGCCCTACAAATGTGTACAATGTGGCAAAGCTTTTAAACACAGATCTGATCTTACAGTACATCACAGAATTCATACTGGAGAGAAGCCCTTCAAATGTGAAGAATGTGGCAAAGCTTTTAAAGGAAGCTCAGAACTTACAAGACACTACAGAATCCACACTGGAGAGAAGCCCTACACATGTGAAGAGTGCGGCAAAGCTTTTAAACACAAACCAAACCTTATAATACACCACAGAATTCACACTGGAGAAAAGCCTTACAAATGTAAAGAATGCAGCAAAGCTTTTAAACAAAGATCAAAACTTATAGTACACCACAGAACTCATAGTGGAGAGAAGCCTTACAAATGTGAAGAATGCAGTAAAGCTTTTAAACAAAGATCAAAACTTATAGTACACCACAGAATTCACACTGGAGAGAAGCCCTACAAATGTGAAGAATGTGGCAAAGATTTTAAAGAAAGATCAGGACTTACAGTACACTACAGAATTCACACTGGAGAGAAGCCCTACAAATGTGAAGAGTGTGGCAAAGCTTTTAAACAAAGACCAGAACTTACAGTACACCACAGAATTCATACTGGAGAGAAGCCTTACAAATGTGAAAAATGTGGCAAAGGTTTTAAACAAAGAACAAACCTTACAGTCCACCACAGAATTCATACTGGAGAGAAGCCATACAAATGTGAAAAATGTGGCAAAGCTTTTAAACAAAGATCAAACCTTACAGTACACCACAGAATTCATATTGGGGAGAAGCCCTATGAATTGGAAGAATGCAGCAAAGCTTTTAAATGAAGATCAGAACTTACAATACATTACAGAATTCACACTTTAGAGAAGCCCTACAAGTGTGAAGAATGTGCAAAGCTTTTAAACTAAGATCAAAACTTACAATACGACACAGAATTCATCCTGGAGAGAAGCCCTACACATGTAAAGAATGTGTCTTAGCTTTTAAAACACAATTTACAAACCATCAAAGTATTCATACTGCAGAAAAGCTCTAAAAGGTGAAGAATGTGGCAAAGGTTTTTTTTTTTTTTATCCTTTGGAGGGGTTTATTAAGTACAGGACTGAAATTAAATGATAGCAAAAAAGGAATTAATTTTCCATCAGAAATTTAAAGGTCTTGATCACATCTTGAATTTTTTCCCCCTGAGGAAATCTTGGCCTAGTAGACTTTGTGAGAGAGAGGAGGAGCTGTTGGTTTAGGGTTGCAGGGCATCATCTAGAGTATTCAAGTGTTCAGGGATCTCTGTCCCCAGAAATTTAACACCATTCTTGTCTCAGATCACCAAGCACCTGTGTTGACTCTAATTTCACTTCCTTGAACTCCAAGCTGTGGATATCAGTCCCCTGTTCTACCCATCCCTTGGTGCTGATGGGAGGATCTTTGGAAGTAACAGATATTCTCCATGATCTGCAAAGCATCATGCCCATGCAATGAAGTATATAAGTGTTTACAACATTTCTCAAATAATTATTATCCTTACAACAGAACATAGGAAATATTAACATCCATATCCCCAAAGAAGAGACTGAGATGTTGTGGGGAGTACGTACTTTAGAATGTGGCAAAGGTTTTAATGAAAGATCATACCATGTTGAACACCAGCGATTTTATAATGGACATAAGCTCAAATGAGAACATTGTAGCCATAACTTTAAGGGTGGTTCAAACCTATTTCATACTAGGAGAATCATAACAGAAATGTAAAAACAATGTGACAATGTCTCCAACAATTTTTTACAACTTTCTCATCACCAGTGAATTCATACTGATGAGAGAATGAAGCGGAAAAAATGTTGTAAATTTTTATCTATGGGTAAAACATTATTAAACTCTTGAGAATTTACAATGTGTACAAACCCTTAAAATACAAACAATGGTTCCAAGACTTTTCAAATTTTCTTCAACGTCTGAAACATAATACCTGTAATAAGGTAGAATAGCATTGTCCAAAAATATATGCCTTAGATAACACCAACATATTTACAGTTAAGAACAGCCTTGAAAAATTTAAAATGTATTCTAAAGTCTCCATGTATGCTTCATATCTGTGTATGTTTGTGGATATGAAAAGCTAAATCATTTAAAAGCAGAAAATGTTTAGTTGCCTTTAACTTTTGCTTACATTTTATTAAACATCATTAGATGATGTGCTAGAAATAATAAAATCCTCACAATTATCATAGCATGGTACAGATAGCTCATCTCTAGAACAATATAAATTATTTTTAATTAAATATAATTAAATATTCTTCACTTTTTTAAAAGAGAGACGGACAGTGAGAGAAAGAATAAACTTCAGTTTTTCATGTGGCTTTCATTGCTTTTATTGTGTACATTGTAGTGGGGTTTGAACCCACATATTTGCACATGCCAGGCAAGCACCTTAACTGCTGAGCCACCACTCTAGGTTCTATTCTTTATTTTTGAAAACTGCAGAAAACATAATTCTCACACATAGAATTTTATCAGATATTATTTTGGAGGTTTTACACTGAATTATAATTTTAAATTTTTACTGTTTTACTTTCTATTGAATTCAGATGTGCTTAACCCCTTGGACACATTTCCAGGCCTTTTATATTTTTATTTTGAGGGTTTGGCATGGTGGCTTGGAGGTTTACAACACTTGCCTGGCATGTGCAAGTATGTGAGTACAAAGGCCACATGAAAAACTGAATAAAAAATTGTTTCTCTCTTCTCTCTCTTACTGTCCCTCTCTCTTTAAATAATTAAAAAAATAGTAAATTTTTATTTTGAATCAGGCTATTGCTATGTTGCTTAGGGCCACAATGATTTGTTGAGGTTGGTTTAAACTTGTGAAACTGTATTTAATGCCTCTCAGGTCCCTGAGATTACAGGCATGAGTCACCCTACCCAGCGTACAGTACATTTTCACCTATATTCACATTATGTATGCAATTTATTACTAAATAAAAAATGAAGGTTAATTTCCTAATTCTGGCATGTGTTGAATCATGTCATTATATCACATATTACAGTATTCCATTTTATTTGATTATCTGTGTAACGATAAAGCATACTGTGTTAATAGTGCCTTAAATCTCCATTATTTTGCACATTTTAATCAAACTTTATTTGAGAAATATACTTTGCATAAGTCAGAAATTTTTTAAAATAGAGAAGTGTTACAAACACAAAGTCTGTGGTAATAGACTATATATGTACCTGCATAGCTATATTTATCATTGGTTCTTGTTATTCCATGTGGAATTTTCTTTTATCATTTTGTTTAAGCTTGATAATTCTATTAGCAGTTCTTGAGGAATTGTTTACGCCCAACAAACTTCTCAGTCTGCAATTTATCATTGTCTTTTGAAGCATAAATTTACAGGAATAAAATTATTGGTTGATTGATTTTTTTTTAAGTCATATCATCTCACTGTCTTCCAGGCACCATGGGTTCTGTACAGATAGCAGCTAATTTTGGATGCTGTCTTATATAAGTTATTTCTTTCTTACTACTCTCAAGTTGTTGTTAGCTTAGAAAATGCCAGTGACAAGAGTGCATGAGTTTAAACTTCACAGTTTTCTAAGTAATATGATGAAACATCACACCATCCCAACCCATCCCACGTGGGGTATGAATCATTACTTTCTCTACCATTTCCTGTTCATATACTCTTGGTACACTACCTTTCTGTACTCTCTATTCACCATCCCTATTATGAGATTGACTGTCATGGTATTCCTCTGTTTTTGTTGAAGTAAGCTTTTCCATACTTATGCCCCAAATGTCATGTATGTTTTGTTTTGGTTGCATCTTTAGCAGCTAGGGTACCTGAGAATAAAGAAAGACCTTGGTCCTTTAATAACTGAAAAAAATATTTTCCCTGAGAAGAGTATCCAGGGATTTGAAATGTGGTTTTCTAATGAACCATAGGCTCTGAACAATCTATTTCACAAATAACATCAAGGGAATACACCAGTGACCAGGAAATGACCACTCTGTCACTGTAATGCTAAAATATCCAACATGAAGTAAACATTCTCATGTCCACAACAGGGTATATACCAAAGCATTCACTTTGAAATTGCTTATGAGTAACCAAGGTAGCTAGGAAGATCTTTGACATCCTAGGTTGAATTTGATTCATCTGATAACACAAGGTAACCCTCCATCCCAAGGCCAGCATGATCTGAGGGGGTTGGTCTCAGTCCTGGGGACAAATAGGAACCAGTGGAGACAATGATTCTCTCACCAAGGAGAATGCTGTAATCTTCACCAACAGAAGAGATTAAGCTGCATTTCCATACTATATTATGTACACTGAAGCACATATATTGTGATTCTGGGCTAATGTGACCTAATCTCTACACATGATGGAATTTCCCCCTGGAAAACTCATATATTGTCCTAATAAATTTACATGTTCTATATAAATTAGGTAATCACTACTTTGGAATATATTTTTTTAAGTGTAAGCTTTTTTGGTTTTGGTTATTATGTTGTTCTTCTTGGGATGAAATTCAGGGCATCACACATGCTAGGCAAGTGTTACATTTCTGAGTTACACCCTCAGCCTAGTTTCAACAATTCCAATTCCACTGTCACCAAGAAGTATACATACTGAGATTTGTAACCAAGAAAATCAGGTCAGCTCATTACTGCCTGTACAGACCCTGGTTCCTCTGACAACAAAATAGTGTCCCCCAATATCATCATGAAATGAAGGATATAGGTCTTATCCACTGAGGATAATAAGGGACCATTGGAGCTGCTCATTCTTCCTTCCAGGCAAGCACTGGTCCTCTCCACATAGAGATGCTAAGGCAGCAAAGCAGTACCTCTACTTGAGCACCTGGTCAGCCCATTCCATTACAAAATAAGTGCACAGAAATGTAAAAATTTATTCTTCCTGTGTCGTGCACTCCAACAAGAGTGTCAAAAACCTTTAATGGCAGTTTTTTCCTTAATATATTCATAAACTTTGATGCAAGTCTCCCAAGGCCAGTATGTTGGGGGGCAATGAGTTAACCTTCTTCTTTATCCTTGACAAACCTATGAAGCAGCATTCATTGCTATAGTCAGTCTGTTCTTCACCTCCATATTCTGTGATTTAGGAGTGACACTCACCACCATTTGGGCAACAGCAAATCTCAGCATAGGAAAAAAAGAAAGAGTAGCTCAACCTCAGGAAAGAAAATGGTAGATGTTGACCTAAGAAGCCGAAGGATAAGACACTGTATTCAAATGAGATCTACTGGAGGACTTTTTCTGATCAGGTGACTAGGGACCTGTAGGTCATCTCTGTTTGAATGATCCTTCTAGAAAGCACCAACTAATAAAAAATAAAATGTTAAGCCATGCCTCAATAAGCATACCTTCATCAGACCTCCACCTATAGTTTGTGTTTTTAGAGTTTGAGATTTTCATTTTTTCTCATAAACCATCATTCCACACAATGTCTGGAAATGTAGGCATGCATAAAATATGGAAATATTGAATCTATATTCACTTATATGGTGCTATGAGCCAAATCATTATTCCATGTCTTTTCCCTTTATTGTTCTTTTATTCCAGTCCATAAATAGCTATCTTTTCATGTCCTTTCCTTTTCCTTTATTTTCTTCTTACTTCTCTTTGTTTAAAACTGTCTCTACTTAGTTCAAACACTCTGGAAACCTGTATGGAGGTTCCTTGAAAAGTATTCATGGAACCACCCTATGAACCAGAAATACTACTTCTCAGTGTTTATCCCAGAGAATTAATGTCAGTATACTATAGCATACTGTAGCAACATATGCATACCCATGTTTATAGTAGCACAATTCACAATAGCCAAACTATGAAACTAACCTACACACCCATCACCAAATAAAATGGGAAAAGAAAATGTGGTGTATACATAGAATGGAATTTTATTCAGCCATAAAGAAAAATTATGCTATTTTTAGGAAAATGAATGGATCTTGTGATAATTTTTTTAAAGCAGGAGAAAAAAACCCACACTCTGAATATCAGAGGTTATATATTTTCTCTCCAATGTGGAAGACAGGGATGGACAAGGAAAATGGGGTACAGTGATCACATCAAAAGAAAATAGAAGGAAAAGACTAGATAGTAAGAGGCAAGTGGGGAGGGAGAAAGTGTTGGGAAGGATTTTGCTAAAATTGTAGTGTTATATTGTGTGCATATACTTACATGTAATAAATCCCACCATTATGTACAAATATCATGCATCCATAAAAGTGTGGGGGGGGAAATTACTTAAGTTCTTTAGGCCACTCAGGTGATAAAGGTCATATAATTTATAGAGGTCCCACACTTTATAGTGGCTGCTCGGATCAATACTACTACTCATGCCCTAGAGGCCAGGCAGGTCATAAATACCATACAGATTATATAGTCAACTAAGGTCGCAGATTCTACTCATGACATGGAGACTTCTCAGGAAATTTTGGCAACTCTAAACATAAATGCTGTGCATGACAGAAGCTACACAGGACTTCTATGACTACAAAGGTCATGGCATATATGCAAATTATAGAAATAATGCAGGTCATAGATGTAATTGAAGCTATAAAGCCTATATAGGCCATAAAGCATACATAGGACAGAGTCTACATAGATCATAGAAGTTAATGTTGATCATACACTCTAAATGTCCTGCACAGACTTTAGTGGTCTTAGTAACATAAATGATCTTAGTGACCTCTATGATATGTGTGATCTCTGTGGCCTGGTTAGCTTCTATGGAATGCACAGCCTCTATGACAAGCCTAGATCTATGATCTGATTAGGCTCAATGTCCTCAGTAGACTATAATGACCTTAACCCTTAGTAAACTCTATAGCCCAAGTGTTCTCTATGGCCTGAATATCTTCAAAGGCCTTCATAGTCTTTATAACTTTACTAACCTCTATGCCTGTGTAGTCAATTTGCCCTCATAGCCTTTATGCCCTGAGTATTATCTGTGGCCTGAGTCATCTCTACAACCTCTGTAATCACTATTACCTGCATAGCCTCTATGTTCTGTGTAGCCTGTTTGATCTCTTTCGCCTGTGTTGCATTCATGATCTATGTATATTCCATAAGCTGCATAGTTTCTGTGTCCTGTGAACCCTTTATGACCTAAGTAGGATAAATGACCTGATTAACCTACATGACCTGGGCTGGAGTGGTGGCTCCATGGTTATGGTGCATCATACACACAGCAAAGTCTCAGAGCAGCAAAAGACAAATGACAAACTAAATAAAAATTCTTTCTCTCTCTCTCTCTCTCTCTCACTGTCCCTCTCTTAAAAAAATACCTACCTGACCTGCTTAGCCTCCATGTTCTGTGTAAGCTGTATGACCTGCATAGTGTCTGCCAATTGTGCATACTGAATAATCTGCATTGCTTCTAGACCTGAGTAGCATCTAAGAACAGCATAGTCTCTATGACCTGCATGAGCATTGACCCATGTAGTCTCTATTGGCAGGATAGCCTTATGGGCTACATAGCCCCTAAAGCCTTTATGACCTATTCAGCCTTTAACAACTAAATTTCCCCTATGAGCAATGTTGCTTCTGTGATCAAGTTGCAAAGATGACCACCATAGCTACTATGAATAGACTCTATGACCACATAGACTTTGTGACCTACAAGGACTTTATTTGAGTCTGTGTATCTTTTATAAACCTTTGTAAACTCTGTGTAATATCTGTAACTTTGTAATATCTCTGTAATTTTTAATTTTTTTTATTTTTGAACAACCATACA
The DNA here is from genome assembly GCA_004027875.1 of Aplodontia rufa. Lineage (NCBI taxonomy): Eukaryota > Metazoa > Chordata > Mammalia > Rodentia > Aplodontiidae > Aplodontia > Aplodontia rufa. The sequence continues at coordinate 10,145 of PVKS010017919.1, forward strand.
AGTTTATAACAAAATAATATAAAATGTGTATAGATTCTAGATACTAGATTTACCCCCCCAGGAAAGCCCCCCCAATTACTCACCCATATCCCTCCCTTCCCCTTCCCACTATATCTCTAAAAAAGTATTGGGTTGTATAACATTACACCTTATCTGGATTTAACACATGATAATGGACCACTTTTCTGAATGGCCAGGGTCTATTTCCAACCTCCACAGATGAGTAGAGACAATCAACCATTGGATCTCTGGGTTAAGCTGATTTTACTCAGCATAATTTATTCCATCGCCATCCATTTACCTTCAAAGACTGCAATATCATTGTTTCTAATTGCTGTGTAAAATTCCATGATATATATGTACCACAGTTTTTGGATCCATTCATCCAGTGAGGGACATCTGGATTGTTTCCAAAGTCTAGCAATAGAAAATTAAGCTGCTATGAACATAGATATTGCTGTGTCACTATAATGTGCTGATTCTAAATCCCCTGGAAAAATACCCAGGTGTGGAATAGCAGGGTGGTGTGGTGGGCTCATCCCTAGATTTTGGAGGATTCTCCACACTGCTTTCCAGAGGTGCTGTACCAGTCTGAAGCTCCACCAACAGTGTGTTAGTGTGCCTATCTCTCCACAGCCCCTCCAGCATCTATTATTATTTTCTTCATTTTTGCCATTCTGACTGGTGTAAGGTGATATCTTAATGTGGTTTTCATTTGCATTTCTCTGATTACTAGTGATTTAGAGCATTATCTCATGTATTCATTGGCTTCATCAATGTCCTCTGTTGAAAAGTTTCTATTTAGCTCTTTCACCCATTTATTAATTGGGCTGTTAGTGTTTTTGTAGTTGAGATTTTTGAGGATTTTGTAGATTCTGGATATGAGACCCCTGTCAGAGGAATCATAGTCCATGATTCTCTCCATTTCCGTAGGAAACCTCTTGACTATTATGATTGTTTCCCTGGCTGTACAAAAGTTTTTGGCTTTATGGCATCCCATTCACTGATTTTTTACTTTACTTCCTTCACTTTTGGAGACATGTTGTGAAAGTCTTTGTCTACACCCAATTGCTGAAGTGTTGGACCTAATTTGTATTCTATCAGTTGCAAGGTAGCTGGTTTAATTCCTAGCTCCTTGATTCATTTTTATTTGGTTCTCATGCAAGGAGAAAAATATGGGTCTATTTTTCAACTTTCTGCAAGTGGCTGACCAGTTTGACCAGCACCATTTTTTGAAGTGGCTGTTACTCCTCCATGTAATATTTTTCCTCTTTATCAAAAATCAGATATTTAAAGATTTGAGGGTTTGTTTCAGGGTCTTCTATTCTATTTAATTGATCTTCTTTCCTATCTTGATACCAGTACCATGCTGTCTTTGTCACTACGGCTCTATAGTATAGTTTTAGATCTGGTATGGCAAAACCACCTGTTTCATCTTTCTTGCTTAGTAGTGTTTTGGCAATTCTTGGTTTGTTAGTGTTTCAAATGAATTTATCTATATCCTAAAGCCTAGATCCATAGTGGAATGAGGTGCACTATGTGTGTGTTCAGGGGGCAGGGATTGAGCATTCAAATATCAATTCCTACCCTGATTTGAGGTCTTGTCCACATGCTCTGTAAGGAAATTTTCTCATAAGGTGTAAATTTTTTCTCACCCTTCCTGCCAGGAATGTCCTTAGGCAGCCATGATAATTAGCTTCACATGGTTTACCCCCTTTCTCCATTGAAACCACTTCCTCAATGTTACCTCCATTGTCTTGCTATTCCATCCAGGGAAGGTACTTCTAAAGGCCTTTGCCTTTTTAGATGAGTCCAAACAATTCCCCTTAAATTGCACAGGGAAGTGTTATTCAGATTCACCAAGTGTGGGGCCAAGGTGGCCCTCAAAACTGTGGAACCTTCCATCTCTTGGATTTCTGCCCAGGATTTGGTTATCCTTTACATTTCCAAAATGACCTTCTTTCTGGCCTGAACTCAGCTTTATATGTAGGCTTTGATGGAGAAACTTAAGACATACGACAACAAGTTACAGGAAATTAATGCCCAAGAGGGTCTGCCACACTAGCCTCCTGGCCTCAAATCTCCAGAAAACCCATTTTGATAAAAGGATGGATTCTGGGACACACTGAATAAACTTGGCTCTTAAGGCCCTAAAAAACATGTGTGGTCAGGGCTCCCAGAATCTGTTAGCTATAAGAAAATCCCTGATTTGTTCCCACAAACCAGGCCACTCCAAGGATCTGGAATATAGTATTCTGAACTTCTGTTAGGGAAACACTAATGGTTGTACATGCTAAGGTCCATTTTCTGCCAAGACCCATAATGTGCTTATGTAGGTCACATCAAATATGTTTTTAGGGATATATTCATTACATTCAACAACTATATGTTCTTCACCTAAGGATTTTTTTTTTCTCAGTATTCACAATACCTTTGCATTTAGGAATTACTCATTTTTACATAGTGTATCTTTTTAATCAAGGGTGTAAGGTCATGATTTTACACAAACCAGATATGACAATGTACACTGAAGAAGTATAATGGTCTTTAGGATAAAGAATAAATAATGACCGAAAATATATTAGTATACCTTGAATTACCTACAACCAAAACAAGAAATAAACATATATCTCTCCACTAATCCTCACACATATATGTATAGGCTGTGTAAGCAATGATTTATAAACCATATTTGAAGGGGTCTAGAGTGGTGGCTCAGGAGTTATGGTGCTTGCCCAGCATGCACAAGTCTGTGGTTTCAAACCCCCGTACCCACATACAAAACTAAGTGTCAGAAAAATGAGAGCCATGTGAAAAACTCAATAAAAATTGATTCTCTCTCTCTCTCTCCTTCTTTCTTAAAAGAATATTTGAAGATAAAATTGAACATACTCACATTTACACATGTACAAATATTTCTTAAAAACATACAAAATGGTTTTCCTCATTTTACTCAGCTCACAGAAACTTTATTTAAAACAATTTGATGCCTAACACAAGAAAATAGTGTAAAGCAAAAGTTTGTATTTCCTGGGAAGTTTTGTACAGGAAATATAAAATGTGCTTTGCATTTCTTGATATAAACATATAAATGGAAATGTGATTGGCATTTAATTGTAACAGATTACCAAAATGCTTCACACAACACTACATTACAGAATTAGTGACTAAATGGTTAGTGCTTCCCAACTTCTCCAGTACTTACACATGGAGATCCATCCCTCTGATGAAGTGCTCCCTGACTAAAGAAAAGTCACTGTAGGCATTGGTATCTGTTCCAAGGGTCTGAACACCCAAGACTCTTCAATGGACCCTGAAATCTCACTATTCCTGTGCTCAGGTGTAGCTCTTGGACATGGGGAAGACAAATTTGTTAGGCACTCAGCCCTTTTCTGGTACAATCAGACAAGCTTCTCTCAGGTAGATGACTGGAAGAGATTTATCAAATTCCTTTTTTATTAAAACATTTCTTTCCTAGAGTTTTAGAGTTTCCCCAAAAAACACAGAGAAACGCTAGGGTTTATTTAGCTTTTGCATTGCAGCCTAGCAGAAGAATGATTCTCTCCAGATCTTTATTTTAAGTTAGTCTGACCAGTAACTGACAGGTAGAGCACATCTTTAACATTGCATATTGGTGAACATTTACAGAGAAGATTTTAGGATATCATTTGAAAACTGAATATGTACATGATTGTGCTATGGAGATTTCCTTAATATCTCACCCAGGCTATACATAGCTATTTAGACACAAGGCTAAGATTCAAGTAAGATTAGCCAAGCCATGCCAGATATCACCTGGGGACCTTGTGCTAGGTGTAAAGTGGAGTCCTGTGACTGTCTCTACAGTGCAGGACAATTTGCGGGTGTGCACACTCTATTACCAGCAACATAATGATGCCAGGCATAATTATTCTAAAAAAAGGTGGTTCTCCTTATTTCGTGAATTCTTCCACTTTCTGTTTGCCAGGAATGCCCTCAGGCTGCCATGGTAACTAGTATTCCATGGCTCCTCATTTTCCCTTTTGAAATATTTTCCTCAAAAATCCCCATCTGAGCCTGTTCAACAAATGGTGTTGGAAAAACTGGACAGCCATATGTAGACAACTGAAGCTGGATCCTTATCTTTCTCCCTGCATAAAAATTAAATTAAAATGGATCAAAGACCTGGATTTTAAGCCAACAACTTTGAACTTACTAGAAAAAGAAGTAGGGTCATCGCTACACTATATAGGAGTCAGCAGCTAGCTCCTTAACAAAACTCCCATGGCTCAAGTTGTAAAATAAAAATAAATGAATGGGAAGCATTTAAACACAACTCACTAAAAAAACATGATGAGTATGAATCACTACTACATACCTGTTCTAATACTCAATGTGAATTGCCTCAACTCACCAATGAAAGGACACAGATTAGCAGATTGGATTTTTAAAAATCCAACAATATGCTGCTTACAGGAGACCCATGTTACAGCCAAAGACATCCACAAATTGAAGGTGAAAGAATGGAAAACATCTACAAGGCGTATGGCCTAAGAAAGCAAGCTAATATTGCAAAATACTTATATCTCACAACTTACACTTCAACCAAAATGTAATCAGAATACTTAAAGGTGGTCACTGCATTGTAGTAAAAGGAATAATACGTAAGAAGGATATAAACAAAGTAAACATCTATGCTGCTAACACCAATGATACCAATTATGTGGGGGGAAAAATCCATGATGTAAAACATAGTATGGAGTCCAAAAAGATAATAATGGGAGATTTTAATACTACTTTATCATCAACACACAGATTGTAAAAGCAAAATCAATAAAGAGATCCCCATCCAAAACAATTTCATAAATCACATGTAATTAGCAAACGTCTATAAAATATTCTACCCCAAATGGCTGAGCATACATTCCTATCAGCAGTGCATGGATCCTTCTCCAATATTCTTGTTCATAAGAAAATATCAGTAAATATAAAAGAGTAGATATTCTTCCATGTATCCTCTCAGACCATGTTCATGACCAGAGGAGTTAACAGCAAAACTTAGAGCAGAAAATATGCATAAATAGGGATTGAATAACACCCTATTAATATTATCTTGGTGCCCCACTAGCACTCAAATTGGCACATATAGAAAAAGGGAAAAATGGCTAGCTCATTTTTACAGAAGAATGTCACTTAATAAATATTGACATTATGCTAAAATTGATAATATGTATTAACAAATTAGGAAATTAAGCAAATTCTCACCCACAGACATCTTTGTGTACTTTTATAAATATACTATAAGAATCTATAATAGACCCTTCAGTATAGTTTCAAATTCCCTGTTTCTGAATGCAGAAGCTGATCAACTTCTTCTAAGCATTGATTTATGAAGTTCCATGGACTTCTACCAGCTTGAATTTATATAGTCTTTAGTTGGGCATGGTGCCACATACTTGTAATTCCAGTGATTCAGGAAGCTGAGGCAGAAGAATCATAATTTCAAGAATTCCCTCAGCAATATATCAGGGCCAGAAGAAACTTAGGAAGATTTTACCTCAATCAATCAATCAGTCATCCATCAATCACTCAAAAATACTAGTAAAGTGACCAACCCAAGGTTTAATCCTTGAAATAAAAAAATAAATAAGTAAACCTGATACTTACTCTTAACCTCTCACTTCACAATTCTTCTTCCGTATTGAATTTCTGATGCCAGCTCTGGTCTCTCTGAGCCTTGTTTTCAGTACAAAAAGTTCCAAAAATTTAGCAGAATCTGAGTCAAGATGGTTTGACCAATGCAGCATGACTGAACAAAAGTATTGTAGACTCTTTAACTTGGATTTGCTTGAGTAGCCTATCACTTAGCTTTTTCACTTCTAGATACAAGTCCATGGTCAATGTTCAGTGGATAGCTGGATACTCCGCAGTTACAGCACAACAGATATTTTTTTTCTGTACCTAAGTGATTTATTATTCACTTAAATCTGAATGCTTTTAATTCAGTTCCAGACTCTTGAATTCCTTTTTTTTTTATTTGAAGACTGCAACTCATCTACTAAAAGCATCAGCCAAGAGAGCAAATACATGTTTAAAAAGACCTCTGACTGACCAAAGGAAAGAAGATAAATATTTATATTGAGTTAAAATATGCCTTCTAAATAGAACATGCACATAGGCCTATCTGGAAATAAAGAGGAATTCTCATAGTAAAGAACAAGGACATTAATCACACCCTTGATGATACGGGCATTAATATAGTCTACATCCACTCCAAAGCAGATGGCAATCATGCACTGTCCCAGATATCCGAAAACTGATAATTATGTGACCACAGACAGATTAGACTGCATAAAGGATGAATAAGACTGCCAAGAAAGAACAAGTTATTTATCCTGTACCTAATGTCTCAGCTTGATTCAGACCAACACAAATTATTTTTACACTGAGGAGAGTGACCAAAGGGTAAAAAAACAGAGTTTTTTCATTTGTGTTAACCACTGCAAACTGCACAGAAAAATCCTATGGTTTCATCCTTCTTTCTGAATCATTGACCTGTTCTTGTTAAAACACTTCCATGAGGTGCTCACTATGAGAAATGTGCCTTGATAAATTTCTTCAAGACCCACTTTTGATGGTCATGATTCCAATGCACTATAAAGCAAATGACTCAGAATTATGTCTTTGGCACTCCAAACAATCTGATCCAAAGACTGAAAGTCTACCATAAAAAAGACTATATAAAAATATACCTTTTGGATGATAGTCAACTAGATTTTACCAAATGCCCTGTGTCATAGAAACTTTTAGGTATTAGCTTATACTGGTAGACACCTTTCTGTGTGAGTCAGGCTTATTCTATGATAATAGATATGACTTCAGAAATAACTAGAGTCCTTTTGAAGGAGCTGATCTCAAGATACAACCTCCATTTTGCAATGCAAAGTAACACTGGAGTACCGCTTACTGCAGTAAAGACCCAAAAATATTCAAATCATTGCATGCCCAATGGAAGTTATATGCATTCTGGAGACTCCAATCCACAAGGAAAACAGGAAAGAAAATTCACACCTTAAAAAAGATGTGATTGGGGTTGGGGATTTAGCTCAGTGGCAGAGCGCTTGCCTAGCATGTACAAGGCCCTGAGTTCGGGCTTCAGCCCTGAAAAAAAAATGTGATTTATCTGGATACAATATGCAAAGAAATCCAACTGCATTGGGGTAAGATATTTGCCAAGTAGAATAAAACCAGATATTTGCCAACCAGATTAAAACTAAGCCTACAGAGAGATAATGTACTTGAAACCCTTTGTTGTACCATGGCAGAGGAGGAAAAAATAGGATAAGAGAAAACATCATAGTTTAAAAAGATTTTGTGTAACATTTAACCAAATGTCAACTACAGTACATGAATGTGCTTAATCCTAGTCATCACCAAGGCTCAAATTACCTGTCCATCGTTTCTAATAAAAATCCAAAAGAGAAATGACAACAGGTGAAAAACAAAACAAAACAAACTAAGAAACAAAACACTTTTCATTCCAGCAGGAAGCAATTTGCAGATTTAGTTATCCAATTTTCCATAAAATTTGGCAGTGGATAAAATATGACAGAGGTCCATCCAAAAGTTTAACATAAACCTTCCTGCTCTGCCATAGGAATTCATTTTAAAACTAACTCTTCTTCCCTCTCTAACCATGAGAGAGGCAAGATTAACATTTTTCTTGTCCTATATTATCTTTCCCTCAGCTACAAAACAACAGGAACAAAGAAATTATGATTTCATGGCTGGCACCAAAAGATCTAACAAATGGTTATCCTTCAAGGATACAACTCCTACAAAGCACAGCTACTGTGTAGCCTTAGATTCAATTGATTAAGATCCCTCTGTCGTAGTCTCTAATACAAAAGTCTTCAGTGTTTCTCCTTTACAAGAAAAACAATAAAATTTATTTTCCCTTGTTCATTACTGAACAAGAATTGGACTCAAGATTTAAAGAGAGAGAGAGAGAGAGTGAGAGAGAGACAATCAATTTTATTCTGTTCATCTTTTTTTGTTGTTCCAACACTTAGTTGTATATGTGGTGCTTGGGTTCAAACCTTGGTCCTCAGAAATGCCAGGAAAGCACCATAACTGCAGAGCCACTGCTCCAGCCCCTCCACCTTACCTTTGAGATACTTGCATATTTTATATGTGGTGCTTCCCATTATTTCAAAAAATTATGAAAAAATTTACCTTGGTACTGAAGCAGCGACTCAGAGGTAGAGCACTTATCTGGCATGTGTGACATCCTAGGCTCATTCCTTAGTACCACATACAATGCTAAGTATTGGAAAAGATAAAACCAGATGAAATTTTAAAATGCCTTTTCCATTCTCTTCCTCTCACTTTCTCTTTTTAAAAAAATAAAAATAAATTTACCTGGCTGGGTGCAGTGGCAAACACCTGTAATCCCAGAGACTAGTGAGGCAAATTCAGGAGGATTACAAGTTCAAAGTCAGCCTGAGCAACTTCAGAAGACCATAACCAACTTAGCAATACCCTGTCTCAAAATAAAAATGACCAGGAATAAGACTCCATGGTTAAGCTCCCATGTTTTCAATCCCCAGTACCAAAATAATAATAATAAAGTAATAATAATTACCTGTTTTCTAAGTATAAACATGATTCAACTGACAGAAATAGTACTATAATAATATGTTCACTCAGAAATGTTATGAAATTCTCCATTCCATCAAAATTAAAAACACATGTGCCTTTGCAATCATGGTTTTCCATTGCTTCTGTCAGTGTGAACATCACTTTCATGGTTGATGGGAGCAGATTGTGACAATAGCAGAGGAGACTCCTCAGAAAAAACTGGGTTTCATTAATATAATTTCATAGATTCAAAAGTGGCCTTTGGGTACACCTTTATTTTTTAATTCACCCATATCTTCCCTCTTAGGAATCAGATTTTATATTGTTCAAATAGTACTGATAAAATACATGGCCTGTTGGCACACACCTATAATTCCAGTGGATTGGGAATCTGAGGCAGGAGGATCACAAGTTCAAAGACAGCCTTAGCAACTTAGGTCCTGTCTCAAAATAAAAAAGGACATGGAATATGGCTCAGTGGCTGAGTGCTCCTGGGTTGAACCTTCAGCACCAAAATAATAATAATAATAATAATAAAATATTTAGTAATAATAATGAAAGATAGGCTGAAATTAGTGAACATATATTTTTAAAATGACAAGCCCAGAGAGGTTCACTTCTGACTTGAACAGAAACATGTCTGACTCAAGGATCAAGTCAGATCATCCTACCAAATGGGAAATTCTTCCACAAATATCCTGCTCTTCTAAGTATTGGCTGACCTTCCCCACTGTGAGGCACAATGGTTCAGACATGAGGTGTCCCTCAAAAGCTTTTGTGTGAGACATTGTAAGAAAATCTAGAGGTGAATTGATTGGGATATAAACATCTTAACTAATCAATGCATTAATCACCTGATAGGGATTATCTGAATTGTAACTTTAGGTGGGTAAGTTATGACTAGAACAGATGCATCATTGAAGATATACCTTTGGGGTATATACTTTGATATAAGTGTGTGTAGACCACTCACTTTCTTACTCTCTCTCTCTCTCTCTCCCTCTCTCTGCATCCTGGTGATATATTCCCAATTGCTTTTCTTCCCACACCCTTCTGCCATGATGATCTGCCTCCCATCCAGTCCAGAAAAGTGAAGTCAGTGATCTATGAACTCAGACCTCTGAAACTGTGAGCTCAAAATTAAATTTTCTTCCTATTCTTCTCAGGTATTTTTGTCAAAACAGCAAAAAAATCTGACTTAAACAGGCAGTGTGCTGTTCTTCCTATCTGTATGAAATGTGTTTTGCCTCGGAAAAAAATTGTTAAAAAAATTCATTGGGATAATCTTCCCTGTTTTTTGAAATAGTTTAGTCTTTCACAACTCTGAGGACTCACAGAGCAAGGATCATCTTTGCCCTCCCCTTCAATACTAGAAGGTAAGTGGATGACCAAAAATGTGTCTACAAGGAAGTGAAACTAGAGTTGGGGAAAGATAATCCTAATGTCCCAATCCATGGTCTATTTTGGTGAAACCTAAATCAGGACATATCTCTAGTCCTCAGAGTATCCATTTGCTAGTCTTAGAGACTCTATTCCTAAAACTCAAGCTGGAATACTCTTTTCTGTCAGCTGGAAAGAAATATAACTTTCATCTCAGTTTCTATCCTTTTGCCCAAATGGGAAAGAGATAGTGCCCTGAGATAAGCAAGTCCCCAATTGCAGCTTGGCAGGTGTGCATCCTCCTTATAGAAGAAAAACAGTAATCAATGATGTGGTCTCAGAAGCAATGAATATCATGTAGATCTCAGGCCTGACCGTAATTCGATCACAAGCATTTAAATGTGAAAGAAGTGAATTAAAGACAACCTTCTCAGAGTTTGGCCTTGACCTTAATGCTTAGGCAATTATTATCAGTTTCATTCTTTAGTATGGAATACTGCAGAACCTCAAATATTTTCAATATTGTATCTATATCTATTTCTGTATTGCACAAAATCATCTAAAGTGACAATAAATATTAACTTAGGAATAGGAGTTAAATGCCTACAGTATGCCTCCTGCTTCTCAGTTGTAATCAGCGCGTCATGTTTCCTGGCCTCCTGATTGCGGTGCAAGTGTTTTTGGATAACTATCAACCATAAAAATTAATTCCCATATTTAATACTTTATGAATTAAATGACTATATTATGATTAGGAGCAATTTAAGTTGGCTATAACTAGGCTAATCTTTCCATTTCAACTGGGTTCTGTCAGTCATACATTCTGTAACTTGACTTTGTAGCCTTAGTTCTAAGGGACAGTTAACTGTCTCCTAGGATACTTTCCCCTCCCTATGGCATCTTATCATTCATAAGTACTTGTGGAATTGGTGGGTTTTGGAAAATAAAAGATGCATTCAAGATATTTTAAGCCTTAGCATAAAACTGATGCACTGTAATGTTCACTACATTCTATTGGCAATAGTGCTAAGCCATCCTAGATCCAAAGAGGGGGAAAGAGCTTCTACATATAAATACGAAAAACTGCAAAAAAGCAATGCAAAGGTGATGAATACTGGGAAGCATGAAGCATTGGAGCTCTTTTTACAATATTTCATTCTGCCTTTTCTTTTAAATAAAGTTTATGACTTTATGTTTTAAAAGAGAGATGGAGAGTGAGACAGAAATGATAATCAATTTTATTCAGTTTCCATGTGGCTTTCATTGCTCCAACACTTTGTTTTCTATATGCTACTGGATTGAAACCACATCCTCGCATATTCCAGGTTAGTGCCATAACTGCTGAGCCACCACTCTAGCTCAAGGTTATAAATTTTACAGAGTGAAATAATTTTCTGTTCTTCATAGGCTAGACTGGGCTGGGACACATTATTGCCTGACTCCAAAACCCAAATACATTTCCTACACTACACAAATCGTGTAGATTCTCTAGGACATCAAGGGAATGAAGGAAAATTTGTGCAATAAATACATAATTATTTTTGGATTCATATCTCTCTAGTGCTTTTTACAATTAGGGGTATTTTGTGAGGATATAAATATTTTGGAAAAGCTGGAATAATTTGGATAAATAGCTTAAAATTAAGTTTGGAAAATGAAAATTCAGTGACTTTTCATTTTTCATCATGGAATAAATTTGGGTATAGTTGTGCTGCACTCCATACAACTGCATGCTTTTTTGGTATTTGAAGCCTTTGAGTCATATTTACCCAAGACTAACTGAAAACACTGTGCCTGAAACAAATTTTTAATATGAAAGCAAGTACCCAAGACAGATCTGCTGAGAACACATTTCCTCCAACTACAATGTAACCAATGACTGATTATGTGTCATACTCCTCCATTGATTTTAAGAGGGTAAAGCTGCTTCCGAAGACCCTCCCAAGTTGTGATGCCATAATGGGCACATAGCCAGCTAATGCATTTCAATTCAACATTAGTGATTCTCAGCCTTAGATGAAGAGTAATCTGATATGCTGAAAAATTATAAATTTCAAGTTTTAATAAATAAAAAAATTCAAATCCCTGGGGAGGAACATAGGCACCAGCCTTTTCTAAACATTTTGATACCATTGTCATGTACAACTAAACCTTAAAATCACTCCTTTTACTGAACATCCTTTAGTTTTTCTTTTTCCTTTATTTCTGTTTGTGGTGCTGGGCATCAAACCCCAGTCTTTACACATCAGGTAAGCACTGTATGTATCCCTGAGCCTCCTCTCCAGTCCCTAAATGATGAGGTAGCTGCAAGTTCATGTAAAATGTTTGCTATGATTGTGACCATGGTTATGGAGTGCATTAAGTCAGCTTTTCCTTAATGTAGAAATATCTGTGAGAAACAACTGATTAAAGCTAAAGGCTTATTTTGGTCTGCAGTTCTGGAGATTCCAATTGATAACTGACTGTCCTTGTGGCTTTGAGCTCGAAGAAAGGGAGCACACATGTTGACGGAAATACAACCAAAGCAGAACTGATCACCTGATGGTCAGGATGTAAAAGAGCAAAGGAACACCAGTGGTCCTTTCAGCTACCTGCTCTCCAAGAAATGAAAAAATACCATCACTAGGCCTCACCTCATAAACTTCCACCACCTCCCAATACCAGCATCCTTGGAACCATGTGCTTAAACATCAGCTTTTGAGGAACATTTTTCCAAACTTTAGAACTGGCATTAGTAAATGTCTATCCTTTCCATAAACTCATCTTTGAGAGTTTCTTTGTCCTTCCTTTCTACTTTATTTAACTCAGTTCATATTGATTGAAATTACAGCATGTACAGGCAACTGGGTTTGTTACCATCCTAAAGGTGAACATAATTATGTGGAAAGATTTTACTGGAAAAAATTGAAATGCAAAATAAACAAACAAACAACAACAACAACAGAATCAGGTTATGTATAATGTTGCCAGTAACCCAGGAGGAATGCAAGTTAGATGCTAGTCTCAGCAACTTAATGAAACCTCACCAAAAAATGAAAAAAACAAAACAACAACATTAACAAAAAAGTTGGAGATACAACCCTGTGATAAATTACACTTTGTTTCCATACCCAGCACTTAAAAATAAAAAGAAAGAGAAAGTAACAGAAAATCAAAATAGGCTACTTATTAAATTGAGGCCGAAATGAAAAGATACAGGTTTGCCTCCCCCAAGGTGTTAGGACACTTATAATTGCCTCATAATCGTAAAATCCATAAGATGAGGGAATATGTCCTACTTAAAAATAAAGATCAAAATTATGCTTATTCTAAGATACTGAATTTTCTGCAAATAAATCATTTTAAAAATTTCCTTTGATGTGCATACAAATTTACACATAGCATTTATATAAAGATTCAGGAATTTCCATAAGGTAAACACATTTGTACAACAAAGAGACAGAATGAGCTTTGTTCAGAATATAGCAATAATCAATTTCTTCTTCTATGATCCACAAAAGTAACCAAGATCTTAAGGAACTTGTACATCAGATATTTATGTTTATGCCAATGTTTTATTACACAAAGTTCAAATATGTATAAAATAAAGTTCATAATATACCTGTCACTCAGATTCAACATCTGATAATTACATATAATTTTTATTTCTTCTATGTTTCCACCCATTTCCAGTCAAGTGCTACTTTATTTACTGTTGGGTGAAATTAGGTATACGGATAATTGGTGTAACACATTTTAGTAGTATGGTTTTCACAAATATATCTATAAAACTTATTGCTTTTAATCATATCATGTTTATAATATTCCAATAAAAATATCTCAAGTTCCAGTAAAATTTTTTCCTTCATCAGATAAAGTTACTCTTATGCTTTTAAAAGCATAGATTTCATTTTACATGAAATCATACATGACTTTAGGAACAGCCATCTCAAAATACAATGTTTGTGAGATTCAACTAGGGTGTGAGCTTCAATGTTTATTTTCTTTCTTTCTGTTTTGTATTGATGAGAAGTATTTGAGTGTGCCTATGCATGATGATTAGTTAATTCTCTTCAATATTGAAAACTATCTGAGTTATTTCCTGTTATGACCATTAGTACTACAGGGTCTATGCACCTTCTTGGAAAACTACCTGGCTTCTTAGTTTAATTTCTTATTAGTTAAATGACATAATTTTAACTTCTATTTACAGCTCTGAGGATTACAATATGCATCTTAGTATATTATAATTTACAGATTTTATATTGCATAAACTTAACATTTGAAATATAAATAGCTCATTATACTGTTTATTTTCTTTTGTCCTTTCTGCAACAGTTTAGTTTTATATTGGGACATTATATATGCCAAGAGAGTATTGTAATTTCTGTCCTAAATAATCACAGGCTTTTCAAAGAAATTAAGAGAAAATGTATTAATAAATATATAACAGTATTCAAATTAAGCTGGGAATGTAAAGTATTTTTAACACCCACAGGTGGCTCTGCAGATATGGTGATTGCCTGGAATGTGCAAGGACCCAAGTTCAAATCCCAGCACCATGTACATACACAACTAAGTGTTGGAACAGTGAAAGTCAGATGAGAAATAAACAAAATTGATTCTCTATCTCTTTCCCTCTCTCTCTATGCCTTTTTAAAAATTACAAATTAATAAATGAGCTAAAGGTAGTCTATTAGATGAAAGAGAGTTGGTAGGATGCAAGGAAATGGAGAGGGTAAAAAAATACATTTTGCATTTGTAAGATACTAAATAGTTCCCACACAATCAATAGAAGCTAGAAAAGTAAAAAAGTAATCAAGGGTAGATTAGTAGAATACAGGCATTGAGGGGTGACAGAAGGTAAAGGAGGGTGAAAGACCTGGGAAGGGACATTGGCCAAATTATATTGTCATAATTTCTGCATGTATGAATATGTAAAAACAAACCCTATCATTATGTGCAACCATAAAGCAGCAATAAATCTTATGGAAAAAGTAGACTCCCCCCCATAGAGCCACCTTCAAAGGATGAAGAATCTTAAGTCTGATGCCCACAGGTGATGCTATCATAAAAAAGCACCCATTCAAGATGCTAGAAGAACAAGCTCTTTCTGCATTTTTTCCCTGAATCAAACCTGTGGGATGGTACTTACACAATCATGACAGGGCTTCCCCACTGATTTCTAACCCAACCTTCTTGAAACATACTCAGACCAAGGAACCAGAAATTTAGGAATGTATGCACAGGCTTATGAATAGCTAGGCCCGTGTCCAGGGTTCTGAATTTGAGATCCAACTTACAATATGTTTAGAAAGTTCACAGTAGGGCTGTGTGCAGTGGTGCAAACATATAATTCCAGTGACTCAGAAGGCTGAGGCTGAAGGATCAACAACTTAGTGAGGCCCAAACAATTTAGCAAGACCCTGTCCCAAAATTAAAAAAATAAAAAGAAATGGGAATCTAGCTCAATAGTAAAGTTCCCTGGGTTCAATCTCTGTTATCACAAGGGGGAACTGAGGACCTTACAGAAAGACTACAGTTATTCTCATGCAGGAGATCCATACCTGGAGTGGGATCATTTTCTGAAGATCATCCCAATATCACCACTCAATCTGGAGAGATGTGGGACTGCTGGCACAACAGTACCCAGACAAAAGCTAAAAACACAAGGCAGTAATGATATAGAATTCCCAGGATTCCAGATACTGAGTTACACCCCACTTGAATTAGTGTTAGGTAGCTATGCATTTAATGCTAATTTTTTGGATCAGGTTTATGTATTCTCAGAGTTGAAGAATGAAACTGAAGGACACTGAGGCAAGCATAGTAGACAGTCTTTTTTTTTTTGAGGAGTAAAAGGAGTAGGATTTATTTATGAAGTAGAGCAGAGACTCCACAAAGCGGAGGGGCACCTGGAAGCAGGACACCATCTAATGGAGGTTAGGCCAGGGGTTACATTGATTTTGGGGTATGAGCATAATTAACATTCATGCTTTGTTTTATTGAAAGTTGTCCGGTCCCGTCCAGCAGGAACCAGACAAGGCTCTCAATTGGCATTTGCTCCAAGCACTTTATTTCTCCCTTTACCAAGGCTAAAGGCCTCCAAGCGCTTCCCGCCTTCCCTCTCTTAGAGACTATTGAAATTTACCTACCACAATACTTCTGCAGCTTATTTAGAATTCTATATTTTGCATCCAGAAACATTTCTTGCATTCTAATTTCCATAGCACAGTATATTTTAATACAAATAACCTTTTATATAGCTTTCCTAATGTGTACTCTTTGTTAAATCTGCAGTCAGACACAAGATTTACAGTGTCTGATTTTCAATTACCCCTCTTGATAAGATCAAATATTTTAAGCTTAAGCTTAAGCTCCTTTTCCCATTTACCAACAATTTATATAAAAATACATTTAAAGACTCAAACACTGTTCCTTGGGGTAAGCAAAATTTATTCATATACTGCCTGTACTGCACTTCAAGTTTTATGGTAATCCCAGGAAGTTTATAGAAAGTCCCACCTAGATCCACCTTGAGTTTTGAGTGACAGAAACATAACATCAGATTTTCAAGTCCTTACTGATATGGGAACTCTAGATCACTTTGGCCCATGGTGTCTGGTTCTAATTGGCTTCTTGATAGGAGGGATTGTTCTTATCTCTCTTAGTTTCAGGATCTGGTCTCAAAAGTCTTCTCCTTCAGGGTAATGTGAGTGCCTGCTATTAACATTATTTTGGGTCTGCATTTTCTCTTCAAATAACAGGTAGTTTGCCGAGGAATGTGATGTAGTACATTCACTGAGATCAGGCAGGCTTCCTTACAAGTTCATCGCCTTTTGGAATAGAAAGCATATGGAGTTAGCAACATGGCCTCCTTTGATAGAATTATTTTCTTTTCATAGTGTTCCCACCATTCATATCTGTCTGTCTTCCAACATTGGGGGAAGTTGCTACAAGACAGAGAAAGAGAAAAGGGTCATTCATTTACTGGTAGATTAATGGGTACTCACTGTTAGATTGATGGGTAGTACTTTGACTTAAGGGTCTTTAAAACATGCTAAAAAGTTCTCTCAATCTGTTATTCAAGGAGCTGCTGAGGTTCTCCCTCTTCCATCAAGTGAGAAGCCATGAAAGGAGATTAAAGTGAAGATGGAGATTCCATGTTCAATTGATTGGCTTTCAGCTATCTCTAGAGACCCAGCAATTACAGCAGGGACTAGCCCTGGACAGAGAATTAGGGTGCTACTAAGAGAGACCTCAGTTTCTTGATTGAATGTATTGCTCTTAAAGGAAACTGAAGTAAGATAAGATTAACATTCTCTTTGCCAAGGCAGAGAATGATTGATAAGTCTCACTCCAGCAAAGACTTTCCCCTGAGTCCTGAGACTGGCAGTCACATGGCTGACAGGGTTCCAGTAGTTTTGATAGAGAGTATGCAAAATGGAGTAGAGAACTCTTGGGAAAAAGAGAGCAATTTTCCATTCCATTCACTGTTCTGAAGATCCTGGGTAAATCTCTGTAAATGTATCACAGCATGACTGGGTGCATTTTGTTTTATAAATTTAAGGAAAGAAATTTAGGGACACAGTATTAAACAGAGAAAAGCAATAGGATTTAGAGTAAGAGAAAAGAAGCAGAACTCCCAAAGTGGAAGAGTTCCCAATAAAGTGATCCCTTGAGGGGTTTCTCATTGAAGAGAATAATGTGAAAAGTTGAGCAGTTTGGGCACAGAAATGGTTTGGCGTAGAGGTACCAGGTCTGGAATAGAGGCCTGGAAATAAGGAACCTTGGACCATTTGCAAATGTAGTGGAGAATTTAAGATTTCTGACAATTTGGGAGTCAAATGTGCTATTTTTAGGCCAGTTACATTCATTCATTTTATAGTGGGACCAAGTAACATGACAGAAGAATATAAGTCTTTCAGGTTTGAGTGTGTTTTGGAGACCCAGGGTCTGGATATGATAAGGGTGTGTCTCATGGAAGCTTTGGTGGGATCTGGCCCATGCTGGACAAGATGGATTGAGGAGGGACCCTAATGACTCCAGTCGAGAGAAAGCCAGGAATCCAGAAGAGTCAGCGGAAGTCACTCACCCAGTAGGTTCTGGCAGGTAGTGGATGTGATGTATAAGAATGTGAATGGCTCTTACTGGAGCCACCAGGGGGAGAGTTGGTGAGGGTGGGGGAGGGAGAGAGGGAGAGAGAGAGAGACAGAGAGAGAGAGAGAAGGGTGAGGATAAGGAAAGGCCCAGAGTTGCCAGATGTGGTGGGAACCTTGAAACACTGGTCCCAATTGAGAATATTTGCCATTTTGTTGTAGGAAGTTATCAAGATCTGTTAGTACTTTTGCGGCAAAATCCCTGAATTCTGAATTTATACCATTGAACAATGGAGAGGTGTAACAGAAGTGACAGGAGAAAACAAAGTGTCCTCCATTTACTCCTTGCTATGTAGTATTAGAGCTGTATTATGAGGGGGAGAGTGGAAATCCCCAATTCTGATCCAAAGGTGAGGACCACTAGGGTTCAGGAATAAGGGAATCTCTAGCATGGCACCTCTGGAAGAGACACAGAAAATCCCCTCTCCAGTGAGATGATCAGTATAACTGGTGTTTAATGTCAGAACTGAATGAAGAATAAGCCTGTGATCTGCATGTCTGGCCTGACAGAAACAGGGAAAGACAAGAATGAGGTTTCCAGAGGACACTTGTAAAGAGCTCAGAAAAGCTCTTCCTCCATTCACATAGCAATAAGGCTGCAAATACCTCTCCAGGGAGGGGATTGCTTTCAGGTCCTGAACCTGCTTCTGTGCACTTGGAGGGTGTTCTGAAACTCACATCTGGTATAAAGGGAAGAAAAGAGAGATATATGAAGAGTAAATCAGAATTGGAAGGAGGAAGAGGGGAGAGAGCATAAGTGCTCCATATTTCCATCCCAGGTTTCAGCACCATTGTGTAAGGAAAGAGGTGAAATGAAGGAAACAGAGAAGAGAGCAGTGGCTCAACAATAAGGCAAGATTATTCAGGAGAAACTTGCAGAGGAGGGCCCAGTGAAGTCAGGGGCCTACCTGCTGCTTACAGCCTGGGAATGAGAGGGAGGGGGTCACAGCAGGATTTTTCCTGACTAAACTGTTTTTTTAAGTAGGGTGCCAATTAGACTGAGTTTTTGAGCATGGTAGGGATTAAATTGAGTTTTTCAGTAGGGTGAAGATCCTCTGAGAAGGTCCTGAGTTAATAGGTTACAATGAGAGCTGAGTGTGTAGATTTTGAAACAGTGTGTAGTGGTTTACTGCCTGACTGAGTGTCTTCTGGTAATTTTCCATATCCATCAGCTACCACATTCAAAATTAAGAGCTCTGGCTCCCCTGACCATATAGAAGTAAAAGATGGCACTCTGCATTTTATACCAGAATTGAGGGAATATATATTTTAAATCAATACTTCTCAGAAACAAAGAGCAGGATGCTCCAACCAGAAATTACCACAAAATAGATCATGAATTATGAATGGAGGGAATGCTTAGTTCCATTCTCATTCTACATGTCAGAGAGCAAATAAAGAAATATGCTAACTAAGAAGGTGGAGGCTCCATGTCTGTGAATCTGTCAACAATCTAGATTCTAGAGTTTAAATAAATGAAAGGCACACTTTGATTTTTTTTAATTTGGCCTTAGACCTAGTGGCCAGGCTGTGATGTCTCTTTCTTCCTGTTATATGAAGCACCTGGAAAGGTTTTACAGCAATCATGTGCATATGTTTCTACTTTTTTTTTTCTATCAGCCAGTATCATGTAAGAAATCCAACTTTAAAATGAAATTAGGGAGGGAAGATGGCTGCCACCCCAATAGCAGTGACTCCGAGACGCTCCTGAGAGTCACCTCACACTGCAGATCTGCACGCAGATTCCCATGGAAAGGATGAACCTCCCAGTGGGGGCAAACATTACCCCCCCAATAATTTCTTAACTCCAAAGGAATAGTGAAGAGCATTAACATAAATAAAGGAGGAAGTTTGTCGCACGCATGTGACTGGCCCCACACACTGGGGGGAGGAGAACTTCCCCAGAGGGGAGCAAATTCCCTAATCAAAGTTCCTAATCTGGCCTCGAACTCCCTGATCTAACTCTTCTTCATATAAATGAACTTGGAATTAGGTTTGAGAAGTTTTTGCTCTCATTAACAAAATTACAGCTGCTCCTGCAAGTGGCAGAAGCCGGCAAGTCTTCCTGAGGGCAGGGCTGGCTGCTCAGCAAAAAAAAAAAAAAAAAAATGCTCTCGGGTTCTCAGCCGCCATGGTCAGAAAACAGAGCAAGGGAGCAAACTTCCTAACCACAAACCCTAACACAGCCGGTTGCAAACTACTCCCTGATCTGACTGCTCGAAATTCCACCTAATCTTGCATATAGCGCTGGGAATTAATTGCTAATATTAATGATCTCGTAGCCCGCCCATCACCATTGTGACGTGTCCCTGAGGGTGGGGTGTGTCCCAGAGGGCCAGGCGGGTTGCCCAGCAGCGTTAAGTGGCCTTAGTCCCCAAGAACAGAAACAGAAGTTACTGCCAACCCACACCAACTGGCCACCTGCACTAGGGGCTGTAGCAAACTGCCACTCACCTCTGCAGCTCCCAAACCTGTCAGTTGGCGACCTTCTCCCCTTTGGTCCATCCACCTTACCACCCAAACAGGGGGAGCCTGTGAACAGAGCTTGCTACAGCAGGGAGCATCCCTCTATAGGGGATCCTCTGTTTCAGCCTCTGCTTGAAACCTGCCTCAGGATGCTTTGAATATAAGGGGCAGCTTCAGCTTCACCTTAGCATCTGAGCTCCTCCCATAGCCAAGGCTGCATAGGCCTGGACCTCTCTAGTAGGGCGCCTCCAAGTGCTTGCCATGGAGATTCACATAAACACTGGCATGATCTGCCCCTTATTCTGAGGGTGTCAGTCAACCCCACAAAGCAGCTCTTGGGTCTTCTGTGGATCACAAGACATGCAGAGTGTGACACCAGTGATCCTGAGGAAGCAAATTTCAGGCTATCCACTCTCCTTGGATCAGTCAGTGACCCACGCATCTACAATAGGATCAACTTGAATGTCTTCTACTTCTGAGCCCCAGGTCCAAGAAATATCTAGTGTGTGGATTGGCAGAAAGCAACCATCTCAGGATTCAGCCCAGGGTAGCTGAATACCCCTTTGCAACAGAAAAAATTTGAGGAGATCCTTTAAGAAAATCCAGGCCACCGGACTAAACCAATCTGTTTCTTCCCAAACAAGCTCAACTCCGAAGAATCCCCAACTTGATGTGGGACTTGATCACACCAACTCTACCAACTAGTTTTGTGTTTGTATTTATTTTTTTATTATTTTATTATTTTTATTTTTTCTTCTTCTCTCTTTTCTTCATTTCTTCATTTTTTTCATAATTTTTTAATTATTATTTTTTGTTTTTTAATTCTTTAATTTTTTTTCTGTTAATGGGAATCCGGCTGAAAAATAATACTTTTTAATTTTTAACATTACTGTGGGTTATTGGGTTTTCCTTTTGTTGTTGTTGTTTTTCTGGGATTTTTTGTATTTGTTTTTGTTATTGTTTTTGTTTTTCTTACTTTTTCTTTTTTTTCTATCCCTTCTTTTTCCTCTGCTCCTTCCTTGCCTTAATATCATTACTGAATTCTGGTGTTGGTGGATGTAAATACTTATCGGTGTGTATGTATTGGTGATTGGCTTTATTACTTTATTTCTTTAGGTCTTATTTAACCCTACTGCTAACTTTTTTCTCCAATGTACTCTGGTAATCCCTAAATTTAAGCATCTTTATCTCATTCTCACACCAAGTCTTTACCCTATCTGCTCCCCAGTCCTATGTATTCCTTAGTCCTATTAAAATAACCTACTCCACCCCATTCCCTAGTTCCCCTATACTTTAGAACAGGTGTGTTTTTATACCTCCCCAATTCACTTCCTTGACTTCCTAGTAAACCCTTCTCCCCAATTTCAGAGAGACCCCATTACCTGAAGAAATTGAAACTCCTCAAAATGGCTACTTGCTTGGTATCATACTACACAGTGAGATGTCTCTCAAAGAAAGCTGTCACTATTGGTGCTAATCATCAGCTCCTCTGTTTCAGTTGAAATGGAATAGTATTTGCACCTATAGCCTCTCAAATTCTCACAAAACCGTCTGGCATCCCTAGGTCTACATTGACCAAATAACTCCTCTTCACAACAAAGCAAAGTCATAAGAAGCTCCAATTTCCCCAACAAGGGTATCAAGGCTGAATTAAAAGACAAGCTCTCTGACTCAGAAAATGAGGAAAATGGGAAACAACTCTCAAATCCAGACCTCTCCACCTAAGGACCCCATAGACGGGGCCTTAGATGAAAACCAAAGACATTGTGTCAGCACTATGATTAGTATTGCAATCAAAGATTTGAGAGAGGAAATAAGGAAAGAGATCAAAGAGCCATTTCAAGAGATGAGAGACAAATTCTACAGAGATATTAAAGATCAATTCCAGGAGATGAAAGAGCAGCTGTACAAGGATATTGATATGCTAAAAAAAAGATGTAGCAGAGCTATCAGGATTGAAAAACACTGTTAACCAATTCAAATCTTCACTGGAAGACACCAATACCAGAGTAGACTCTAATGAAAATAAATCTTCAGCGCTTGAAGAATGAGTATCGGACAGTGAGGATCACCTAAACAATGTAGAAATCAAAGAAGAAAAACAAGATAAACAATTTATTTTATATAATCAAAGCTTCCAAGTAATATTTGATGAGATGAGGAATAATAATCTGAAAATCATTGGCCTGGAGGAAAATTCTGAACAACAAACAAGCGGATTCAGGAACCTTTTAAGCAAAATCATTAGCGAGAACTTCCTTCATTTGGCCATTGATCTGTAATACCACATCCAAGATGCATATAGAACACCAAATAGACCTAATCAGAGGAGAAACTCACCAAGACATATCATTTGAAAATTGAATAACAGAGAAATTAAAGAGAGAATTCTAAAAGCAGCAAGAGTAAAGCCCCAAATCACATTCAGAGGCAAATCTATTCGAATTAATATGGATTTTTCAGAACAAACAATGAAGGCGAGAAGAGCTTGGAACAATATCTTTCAAGTGTTAAATAATAACAACTTTCAACCAAAGATAATATATCTGGCAAAACTCAGCTTCAAATGCAAAGGGGAAATTAAATACTTTAATGATAAACTCATTCTTGCAAGATATGTGAACACTTACCCTGCTCTACAGAGCATTCTCAAAGATGTTCTCCATTCAGAAGACAATGCCAATGATATGATAAATCCTTAAACAAGCACGAGTCAATAATTATACTATAAAAACACTAACTTTCAAGTTGACTCAAAATTCTGTAATAGATACAAAGTCTGTGAAACAGCCTCTCATATCCATTCTATCCTTGAATGTGAATGGTTTCAATGCTCCAATTAAAAGACACAGACTGACCCACTGGATCAAAAAACAAAATCCAACAATATGTTGCCTGCAAGACACACATTTGACACTCAAAAATAGATACAGGCTGAAAGTGAAAGGATGGCAAAACGTCTACCAGGCCTGTGGGCCAAAAAAGCAAGCTGGCGTAGTGATTTTAATTTCTGACAAAATTATTTTCCAACTAAAACTAGTCAGAAAGGACAAACAGGGTCACTATATCATACTAAAAGGGACAGTTCATCAAGAAGATATACTGATAAATGACATTTATGGCCCCAATTACACCACCCCCAAAATATATGAAAAATACTTAAGGACATTAATCCCCTCATTGATCTCAACACAATAATCCTGGGGGACTTCAACACACCACTATCAACTCTACAGAGATCATCCAAACAAAAAATCAATAAAGATGTCTCCAGTCTGAACTACTCTATTAATCAATTGGAATTAACAGACATTTACAGAATATTCCATCCTAAGACAGCTGAATTTACCTTCTTCTCTTCAGCCCATGTACCCTTCTCTAAAATAGACCACATCCTAGTTCACCGGAACAATCTTAGCATATATAAAAAAGTGCATATAATCCCATATATTATGTCAGATCATAATGCTATGATCTTAGCAATCAACAACAAAAGAAACAATAGAAACTATTCAAACACTTGGAAATTGAATAATTACCTCTTAAACGAAGGATGGATAAAAGAGGAAATGAGAACAGAGATTAAGAAATTTTTGGAATTGAACGAGAATGAGGAAACAACATACCAAAACCTCTGGGACAGTATGAAGGCTTTCTTAAGAGGTAAATTTATAGCACTGTGCACATACATCAAAAACCTAGAAAGAAAGCAGATTAATAGCCTTATGGTTCAACTCAAACAACTTCAAAAGGAGGAACAGTCCAACCCTAAATCTAACAGAAGACAGGAAATCACCAAAATCAGAGATGAAATCAATGAAATTGAGAACAAAACAGCAATTCAATCTATTAACAAATCCAAGAGTTGGTTCTTTGAAAGAGTGAACAAAATTGATGGACCCCTTGCCAAACTCACCAAAAGGAAGATCGAAATGAAGCAAATCAACAAAATCAGAGATGAAAATGGGGATATCACAACAGACTCATTCAAGATACAGAAGATTATCAGAACTTATTTTGAAAATTTATATTCTGCCAAATTTGATAACCTAGAGGACATGGACGGGTTTTTGAACACACACGACATCCCCTCTTTAACACAGGAGGACATTGAAAATCTCAACCAACCTATCACAGAAAGCGAAATTGAAGCAGCAATCAAAGCTCTCCCAAAAAAGTAAAGCCCAGGTCCGGATGGATATACGGCAGAATTCTCCAAGCCTTCACAGAAGCACTAACACCGATCCTCTTCAAGCTCTTCCAGGAAATTGATAGAGAGGGAACACTCCCAAACACTTTTTATGAAGCAAACATTACACTGATTCCAAAGCCCAACAAAGACACGTCAAAGAAAAAAAACTATAGACGAATTTCTTTGATGAATATTGATGCAAAAATCCTAAATAAAATTTTAGCTAATCGGATACAAAAGCACATTAAAAAGACAATCCATTATGATCAAGTGGGCTTCATTCCAGGAAAACAAGGCTGGTTCAATATATGCAAATCAATAAATGTAATTCACCACATAAACAGAATTAAAAACAAAAATCATATAATCATCTCAATTGATGCAGAGAAGGCATTTCATAAAATTCAACACCACTATATGCTCAAAATTTTGGAAAAGAGGGATCAAGGGAAGATACTTTAACTATGTCAGAACCATTTATGACAGACCCATAGCCAACATTATCCTCAATGGAGAAAAACTGAAATCATTCCCACTGAATTCAGGTAGGAAACAAAGCTGTCCACTATCCCCACTCTTGTTCAATATAGTAATTGAAACCCTTGCCAGAGCTATCAGGCAAGACAAGGAAATCAAAGGTATTTGTATAGGAAAAGAGGAAGTCAAGTTATCTCTATTTGCGGATGACATGATTTTATACCTAGAAGAACCAATAACATCGGCCAGAAAACTCCTAGAGCTTATAGGTGATTTTAGCAAGGTAGCTGGCTACAAGATCAACTCCAGCAAATCACTAGTGTTTCTTTACTCCAGCAACAAATCCACAGAAGAAGAAATCAATAACTCTCTCCCATTCACCATCACTTCCAAAAGAATGAAATACAAAGGATATTAAGGACCTATTCAAAGAAAAATATTAAACATTAAAAAAAGAAATTACAGAAGACCTGAGTAGATGGAAAAACATTCCATGCTCATGGTTAGGCAGAATCAATATGATAAAGATGGCCATTCTACCCAAAGCCCTTACAGATTCAATGCATTCCCCATCAAGATACCTATGACATTTTTCAGAGATATAGATAAAGCAATTCTCAAGTTCATATGGAATAACAGGAGACCCAGATGAGCCAAAACATTACTCTATAGAAAGGAAGAAATAGGGGGTATCTCAATCCCTGACCTGAAATTATATTACATAGCTGTAGTAGCAAAAACAGCATCGTATTGGTATCAAAACAGAACTGAAAATCAGTGGAAAAGAATAGAAGATCCTGAGACAAACCCCTGTACCCTTAACTATTTGATATTTGATAAAGGGGCAAAAGTATAGTGTGGAAGAATGATAGCCTGTTCAACAAAAGGTGTTGGACAAACTGGACAGCCATGTGTAGACAACTGAAGTTGGATTTTTATCTTTCGCCCTTCACAAAAACTAAATCAAAATGGATCCAAGACCTGGATTTTAAGCTAACAACTTTAAACTTACTAGAAAAAGAAGTAAGGTCAACACTACAGCTTATAGGAGTTGTCAGCTACTTCCTTAACCAGACTCCTATGGCGCATGTTGTAAAATCAAGAATAAATGAATGGGATGCAATTATACTAAAATTTTTTGCACAGCTATAGATCTAGTCAAGAGAATCAAGAGAGAACCGACAGAATGGGAGAAAACTTTTGCCTGTTACACCTCGGACAGAGTGCTAATATCCAGAATATACAGGGAACTGAAGAAACTAAAGTCCAAATTCACAAATAATCAAGTTGATAAATGGGCTAAAGAACTCAAAAGGAACTTCTCTCTAGTGGAAGTCCAGAAAGCCCACAAATATATGAGAAAATTCTCTACATCATTAGCTATAAGGGAAATGCAAATCAAAACTTCAATGAGATACCACCTCACTCCTGTTAGAGTGGCAAAAATGAAAAATACAAACAAGGACAGATGCTGGAGGGGCTGTGGGAAAAGAGGAACACTATTACACTGCTGGTGGGACTGCAAAGTGGTTCAGCCACTATGGAAAGCAATGTGGAGAATCCTCAAAAAATTAAGGATGGAACCACCTTATGATTCAGCTATCCCACTCCTGGGAATTTTCCCAAAAGATTTAGAATCAGCGTATTATAGTGATGTGGCTTCATCAATGTTTATAGCAGCTCAATTTACTATAGCTAGATCATGGAATCAACCCAGATGCCCCTCACTCCATGAGTGGATACAAAAGCTTTGATTCATATATACAATGGAATACTACTTGGACGATATATTGGCTTTTGAAATCAAATGGATGGAGATGGATAGAATTATGCTTAGTGAAGTCTCCCAATCTCAGAGTCTAAAGGGCCGAATGGTTTCTCTCATCTGTTGATGTTAGAATTTATGGGGAAGCAGTAGGGCAGATGGCCAACCTAACAAAACTACAAATTGAATGACTTTCAGAGTAATAGGGGGATGGCTCTCTAGGATGCTTGGAGGTGTAGGGAGGGGGATGGGAAGGGGGAGGGTATAAGAAGACCTCATAGGAGTCTGGAGATTGGGAAGATGGGGGAACCATCCCAGTAGCTGATGTTATTCCTCCACGAGCTATCCATTTAACACATGAGTTCTTCTGGGGGAAACTACAACAGGGAAAACCCAAGGTGGTCATCCATGTTTTGGCATTACCCCTGGATAACAAAGTTTATATACATTGATTGCTACTGTTTTGATAATGTTTTCCCCTGAACTGTATCTCTATATACTTCTAATAAAAATAAATAAAATGAAATTAGGAGAAGAAAACATCAGCACCTATGGGGCATCTGCTCATTCTTAAAAAACTTTTATACAGCATGACATTGAATTTTGGCATCCTGCCTACAATGGGTGAAGTAGTTATCTATTACTTGATAAAAAGTCACTCTGAAGCATATTATCTCCTCATTGGGATCATCAATTTAGGCTGCACTCAGCTGTATACAGTTTGCTGATAAGTGATAAGATTGCTATACTTCAGAAAGTGAGCATTTAACTGGGGCAATTTATTCTCCTTCACAGGATATTTCATTCTCTAGGAGACCAATGTGGACTTATCATAGTAGGGTTCTGAAATCAAAGCAAAACCTGAAATAGGAAGAGGGTTACTGGTGATGGCACCCAAGGGTGCTTTACAAGCAATCTATATCCTAGAATTTCTTTTAAAGAGAGAGAATGAAAGAATCATGTTTATCTATTTTTTATCTGGTTTTTGTTTTTCCAACACTTAATTGTGTTATGGTGCTCATGTTTAAACCTTGGTCCTTGCACCTGCCAGCCAAGTGTTCTACCACTGACCTACCACTCCAGAATTTATTTTCATGTATTTTGAGACAGAGTCTTTGTAAGTTGTTGAGGCCATGCTCAAGCTTGATGTCTTTCAGCTTCAACTTCAAGAGACACTGACTTTACAGTCATGGACTCCTGCTTTTTTAGCCCATGTATCAGGCTTAAAATCTTCCGGAGTCACTGTTCATTATTTTTTATTATTATTATTATTATTATTATTTATTATTATTATTAGTGTTAGTTTTGAGCCCTAGGACACTTTACCAGTGAGCTATGTCTTGGTCCTTTTTATTTCTTTATTTTGAGATAAGGTCTCATCAAATTTCTTAGGGCCTATGTTTATGAGATTAGCATTGAACTTCCTATCTTTCTTCATGTCTCTTCCAAGCCTCTGGGATTATTCATATGCACTACTGTGCATAGCCATAGTCACCGTTTTTATGAGACTTTTGAAGTAGGAGATTCCTGATCCAAGTAATGGAAACAGATTCTGCATTCTGAAAGTATCAGGATTAAAAGCACATTATCAAGATGAGGAATAAAGCTGGGCATTATGGTCTACACATCTAATCCCAACAGCTTGGTTTATATAAATTAAGTGTAAAGGAACATGTTCAAAGACACAACTACAAAGCAGATTGCCTGGGATTCAGGCTCAACTTTCATTCCAAAGCCAAACACCTCCTTTATGCCTTGTCTCCTTGAATTTTTTTTTATTCTTGTAGGTCTTCAATATGAACACATTTTTTAAAAAGCAGAATGCATGTTCTCCAGTGAGACTTATTTTCTGTACATAATGCTTCTGAAGTTTCTAGAAGGACTTGGAATAATTTTCAAAAATATCTGAAGATTGAGTTATGGAAAGGACAAACAATTCATTTCTAATTGATTTTTACAAGATAAATCTGAAAATATTTATAATGCACACCATGGGCATGGTGATATTTTGCTTGTGGAAAAAACTACAATGAGACAGATGTACTATATTGTGCAAGGGCTAAGATAAAATACATATAGAAAGTGTAGGAGAACAGAGTTAGTTGGAATTTTTAAACCAGATATGAAATGATCCAATCTTCTTTACCAGGATAACAACAGGGATTATCTCTTCAAAGAACATGAGGTTCCAAGGTATTTCTTAAATATAGAATGATTTGTAATAACCTTGAAATGGAAATAAATTTCATGAGGGCAACATATATGCACTGATAGAACTCATTCTTAAAATTAATGCAAATGTTAGTACATAATTAGCTCCATATATGAACTATAGTGAAAAAATCACAAAGTATAAAAAATAATGTAAAACATACCTATATTAATTTGAACAAAAATAAACCCTGATATGAATTATGTTGTATAGGAATTATGGATGAAGTAGTAAAAAAGAAAAATGGATTATAAGAGAATGCTAAATTTATAATAACGGGGCAGCAATTAACACAGAAATACACCCAAGTCAAAAGCATGGTCATTGGTGGAGATGGAACTGTCCCATTCCATCAGATTCCACATTTTATCTGAAACTACACTGATTCTGGAGACCTTGTGAACCTGTTGGCTCTGGAAAGCAATTGTGCCTGAAATGTAAGTTGTCTGCTATTTTTGGCCCAGAGTGTTTGCTGGTCTGCTGGTATGGGGGTTTCAATACATAGGACAAATTGTAACTGAACCATAGTTTGGTATCTGTATGCCTACTTAGAATGCCATCTTAAATCTCTCTACAAAAGACTGCCCTGCAGATGTCCTGGTGCCTGAGCATTAGCTATGCATAAGGCTCTGTAGCTAATGAGGACACCATGGACTCATATTCTCTAGCTCTCAACCCAGGAGATTCACCCATTCCCTAAGCTTTCACATAACTCTTACCTGTCCCTCACCTCTCATTTCCTCACTAAACCATTCCATGCAATACAAAGCAGATCTAAAATTAATCCTCAATGCAAAAAATTATACTTATTTCCTACCACCAGGAGGAGATTGTTGGAGTCTGACCTTTACTTTATCAGCTGCCCTGGATCTTGTTGCTGTTTGCATAAGCTCCTTGGGGAAGGGCTGCTAGATTATATATTGTTAAGCTTGAAAAACAAGGTGTTGACACGGGCTTCAGACATTTCACATTGGTATCACCTACCAATTATACTGGATCCTTCAAGGGGTGCAAGTAGAGGCCTACTGATCAAATGAGTGCCTCCGAAATCCAGGTGTGGCAATGAACAAGCTAATGAAGGGAGGCCTCAAGGAGGCAAGGTGAAGGCCTTTAAAAAAGAGGCTACAAGAAGGCTATGCAAGATGGCGATCTGAAGACAAAAGACCTCCCCTGCACCCTCGTGACTGATCAGGATATCTCCGGCTTTTCACCAGTATTTTGAGGGCAGAGGTGCTGGGACCCCAGGGACCACAGAGATTGTGTCTGACACTGACCAGCAGATGGAGCTCTGATAACATATCTTCTGACCTTCGGATAACCTGGATACACCCTCAAAAAAGGTTGAAACAGGTCAGATCCAGCCATAAATAAAAGATCCACTCCCTGAAAGGACCAGAGACAATCATATTATTGATACTTCCAGGGAGTGCCTATTAAGTATAATTTTCCTCAATTTTTTTTATTTTTTATTTTTATTTATTTTTTTTTTTTTTGCCTTTATTTCGACTTCATTTTCAAATTTTCAAGGTGTGTACCAAGGCGATATATGGTGGAGTTTACTTGTTCTCCAATATATAAGAACTCTAGCAGGGTTTTTTACTTTTCGGTAATGCTAATGTTGTAGAATAGTAAGCACCTACCCTCCCCCTCCCCTTTTTCCTTTTTTTTTT
>PVKS010017920.1:0-41050 GCA_004027875.1 Aplodontia rufa
AAAAAAAAATAACACATCATGACTAGGCGAGATTTACTTAATAAAAAACCTGATTTTAATAAATCTATCAATATAGTTCAATATATTAATATATCTGAAAGAAAAAAGAAAAGATTATTTCCATAGAATCTCAGAAGTCTTCTGACAAATTGAACAATTCCTTATTTAAAAAAATACTTAGTAAAATAGGTCCCAACAATCTTGGCTTTCTAACGCAGCTGCTTTCATGGATCTAGTCCAGGAATTCTGACCAGGCACGTTAGGGTGGCTTATCTAAGAAACTTGATGTCCAGGCCTCTGCTGGGTACTACAATGGTCAGGGTTGGTTCCAATGCTACCTCCTTGAATCTTCTTGGCAATTCTACACTGACATCCTTGGCATTTAGACTGAGGTGACTCAGCGGCTGGGCTCACTTAGGACCATCGATCAGAATACTTGTGTATGTTTTCTCCATTTGCTTTGGGGATCTTGGAGCATGGCAGCTGGATTGGGGGGGCTGCACACTGACATGGAGGATCTGGAGGAAGAACTTTCTAAGGACTGAGGGCCTCTTTGGACCTAGTCTCAGAAGTCTTACACATTCACTTTTAAGTTGTCCTATTAAAGGCAGACCTAGATTCAAGGAGAAGAAAATACCACCATCCCTTGATGGGGTGCATAGCGAGTTCACATTCCATAAGCCAATCTAGGATGGGAGACAGTGGGACAGTGGTTCCACTGTTACTGAAAAGTGCAGTCATTCGCACTCAGCATCCTATTTAGTGGTAGACTCTAGATGCACACCTGCTGAAGAGAAGGCACGATGCTTACCATCTTCGCTACTATTTAATGCCTGAGTCAAGACTTTTGCCAATTAGGTCAGAGCAAACAGCTAATGGTAGCATATGAATTGGGATTGGCTATCATGAAGAGTGTGTGTGTGTGTGTGTGTGTGTAAGAAAGAAAAACGGGGGGAGAGGAAGAAAGTAAA
Organism: Aplodontia rufa; assembly: GCA_004027875.1. Taxonomy (NCBI): domain Eukaryota; kingdom Metazoa; phylum Chordata; class Mammalia; order Rodentia; family Aplodontiidae; genus Aplodontia; species Aplodontia rufa. The sequence goes on from PVKS010017920.1 coordinate 972, forward strand.
TCTGGCACCTAATTAAGACAGAGAGTACACAGATATTCATAGACTTATTTTTATATGTTGGGATCTCAAGAAGTGCACATTGTACCACGCATACAGGAGCTATAATAAAAATAGAGAGGTTTGCTCATCGCCCCATAGAGACTTGCAGTAAAATATATAAAAAATACTCTTGACACACCAATATAATTTACAAATCTTAAACCACCTCTTTCAAAAGAAGAAAATAGAAGTGTGAATATGGATGATCTGAACATAAAAGGCTTTTGAGAAAGAGGTGGAGTATGCAGGAGCTGGGGAAACATACACTAATTGGCAAGCAGGGACAGGGAGGAAATTATCTGTGAAGACCAGCTTGGGCAAAATGTGGCTATGTGTACGGAGAGGCCTGGTGAAGTGTAGGTAGCCAAAGCTCAAACGCTGTGAAGAATGTTTCAAACAGGACACATGCACAAGCTTGGGGTGAGAGACTGAGGAGGGGAAGAGGATGCTTGTGAAATAACAGTGCCCTCCACCTCAGCTGTTATGCTGTTCAAAAATCTGCTAAGGTTTGTGACCAAAGGTGTAGCAGGGAAGTAATAATAATAGAGCAAATCTTTATTAAGCCCCACTGTATTCTGGACTGTTGCTTGGTAAGCAACGCTAGACTCGGGGCCTCTGATGTTATTTTCTGCTGCACAGTTCCTTCTCTCAAGATTCACCCGGGCTCTCTGTTGTCACAGCAGCCTGAGTAGAGAGCACACACGGGGCTGTGATGTCCCTCCCAGTCAGTGATAAGTGGGGGCACACTGTGACCCACCTCCCTTCTGTGTCCGAAGTCAAAGAGGAGCAGAGAGCTCAGTGGGTATTATCATACATGCCCTTTTCATTAGCATTCAGTTTTGGTCTGTTGCTTATGATGAGATAGGACAAGCATTTTCAGGGTGCTCCATTAAATTTCGTCCTAACACCCGAATCTTTTCACGATAGTGGAAAGATAAGATGCCCTTGTCCTCAATGTCCTTTTATTATTCACTCCAGCCTGGTTCTCCAGTGTCTCCATTCACCCATTCTGACGCCTTCTTTTCCTAATCTTTGTAGATTATTTCTCTAGACTGGGTAGTTGGCTCTTAAATGTTTCCTGCGGTCCTTTCATTTCACTGAATTTTAAATATTTCAGCCAATTTGAAGAGTTCATAATGATGAATAAGATTAAGCTTGGAGCTTAACCTTTTGAAACTGGGTGACGCGTTAACTCGGCTGGAACGCTGGTTAATTTAACAGCAGGGGTTGAATTAACTTGTCACAGCTCTGCCATTGTTAAATTTCCTGCTCCTGATCCTTGTCCCAATCTTGCAGAGCTTGGTTGTCCTGGGACCAGGGGATGAGCCTGTTGGAGAATAAAGCGGAAATGGGAAAGGAAAGATGGTCTGCCTTGTTAAGAGCTGGCAGGGTGGCAGAAATGGCCAGAGGAAGCATCTGTTTTACTTGGGGAAGACTAGAAGAGAAGAGGAGAGGGGAAGAGAGGAAATTGAAATATGAAAGGCACTGACTGCCGGGGAGCCAAGGGAACGTGTGATGTGACAAATACAAAGAAGAGGAGACACAAAAGATAGGAGTGTATTAAGAAGAGGCGAGGGTGGTGGTGGTAGGACTTGAATTCCTGGTGATGCGTTACGTTCAGCACATTAGAAGCTGTTAATATTAGCAGTTCTGGCACACAAAAATAAAATTATCTGCTTAAAAATATCCCTTGTGTTGGGGAGAAATGAAAACTTTGAATCATGGGAATAATCCCTGGGATAATCTCAACAACAGAAGTTATTCCGAATTTGACTCTGCAGAAATATCTATTTTGCATGTTTGTAGGTCTGTATCAAACATTTTGGCTTGATGCAATTTAGTCAGCAACAGGGGAAGACAGTAAAGGAGTGCAAGAACTGGGGAAAGAAAGCAATTTGGGAGACATCAGGAGACAATGAGTCAAAGAGGGGGCAAGGATGAAAGCATTGCTTTCTTTTTTCCAAGGAGCAGGAAAGAGGGCAACTGTGGGGGCTGGGGCTGGAAAGCTGAAGGAAGCAGTTGTAGCAGGTATGCCTGCAAAGCCATCTTTCCCTTAAACAAAGTCACAGGCACTGCTGGGCTAGAATGTTCCCTGTGTGTGTTGCTTGCTCCATAAGTAACTCTCAAATATGCATTATCTCAGCTTTGCTATTCACGCTCAGACAGGAAGCTGGGTGCACTGGAGTAAGCTGCTCGGCCTTCAGGACAGAGGCCTAATGACACCAGAAACGCAGGCAAAATAACCAGTCTGCTTCTAAGCACCAGCCACTTTGAGGCCCATCAATAGAGATCACCTCGAGCCTATCTTCCTTTCAATTGTTTCAGAGGTGCCTTAACTTAACACTGAAAGGACGTTTTCATTTCTATTTGTATGATTTTTGTTTCAGAGCTCAAGTTATTCCACCGATGCTCTTAACAGGTTTTCAATTTTCAAGGTAGCTGTCTGAAAAGACTGTTGGCTGCTTAGGAGCCTAACCAGCGCTCAGTGGCTGGATCTGAAGCGGATTACTAAGGATTCTGGGGCCTTTTGCTTCTGTCCAAAATTACTTTAACGTATAGCTATCAGAAGGCTGAGCTGCATCTGATGGATTAAGAGAGTGAAGCAAGTACAGAGAAGGTGAAAGGGATAAGCAGGAGACAGAGGACAAAAGAAAGGGTTTTATAAAGTGTAATAAGAGACAAAAAGAATGAAGAATTTCTTGTTTAGATTTAGCATAGGAATTAAACTCTGAAGGCATTTTATTTTATTTTATTATTTTTGTTGTTGTTGTTTTTTCTGTGCTGCTGAGATTTGAACCCAGATTGCATGCTGGGCAAGTAAGCACTCTACCACTAAAGAACATCCCCATTTTAATTCACCAGTTGGTGTTAAAAAGCACAGAAAGTTATCGATCCAGGCAGCCGAAAAGCAAGGCACTGAAAAGTAACCATATTGGAAGGAATTTGATGAAATCATGTTCAAGACTGCATTATCCTCATATGCCAAAAGCATTTTGCTGAATGAAAGCTTATTTTCCTTACACATGCGAAGCAGAGATGCCAATATTGTGAAAACTGGGCAGAATTTGGGGTTATAAATTTGCATAGTAGCTTCTGCAGTGATAGTATAACCTACAGTGTGTCACTTTTTCAGCAGATTTAAAATTAAAAAAAAAATTGACCCCTATTCAAAAAGTCTCAGAATTAAAGTAGCATCTATTGTGAATCAGACTGACTTAGTTTAGTTAGCATAGGAATTTACTTTTTCAAGTTCTAAGAGCTTCATATTATTTGGTGTCTAGATCACAAACTCCAAGGGCAACCCTATAAAGAAACTCCAGCATGATTGTTGAAAATAATGGTTCTTAGTATTATTTGGCATAACTTGAGTTTGAGTGAACCTAAATTTTTAGTTAGACAATGAAAATGAAATGAGGAAAATTAAAGAAAAAAAATAGGGCATAAGCGTTTCCTGAAGCCCATCAGATGTACTACCTCCAATGAGTACAGCAGTGATTTTCAAGCTATGTATTATGGAAAAGTAAATGGAATGGCCCTCCATGAAAAATTAATCCCTAGATTTTATGATCACATGTGTTTAGGATTCAGTGAAGAACTTTCCAAATATAATGACAACGGTGTCATTTTGTTAGACAGAATACTTACCCCTAAGTTTTAGACTAAAGCTATTCTTCTGAAAAACAGAGCAGTCTTTCCTTGATTTTTCAGGAAGTTGCTTAGAAATACCCTGACCAATAGCCTATTTGGAATCAGGACAGAATTTGACATACTTGCTCCCACCAGTGTGATTTGATGCCATAGGTCACACATAAGAATTATTTAGCTATTTGCATTATGGTACCTTGGGCAAGTCATCAGCTCCAAGGACTTTTATTTGTGAGGGAACTTTGTATGTGAAAGTTAAAGAGGAGCTATAGGGTTGCTACAGGGAGAACCAAGCCTCTGTGTTTTCATGTTTCTGGTTTGTAGCTCTTGTGATGTGGGGGATGCTGGCAGCTCTGCCTTTTCTGGAAAGGGCATCTATATGCCTAGTCAAATGGCCATCTAGGCACCTAGGTGCAGCTTTATGTGCCTGTAATTTCCACTGTGACTTTAGACTGTCATCTTTCAGCATATTTTCATTTATTGTTTTTTTAGCTACAATCAGGACAGTAATAAGAAAGCAATTCTAGGGAGTGAGCACACAGATAAAATATGTAGACCCTGGCAATAGTGAGGTCTACTTAGCCACACCTCATATTTCAGTTCACAGAAATGCGTGTGGGGTTGACATAAGTACTCCCTGTTGTGTTGTTGCTTATGGCTCCGGAGCCCTTTGAGAAGACGGGAGAATAAAGGACTGCAGAGAGCCACTGTTGTTGAAGTAGCGGTGTTAGAGAGGGTGCCTACAAGCACCTGAGAGAGTTTCATGTTTTCTAACAAATGTCTTCTTGATGTTACCCTTAAATCCCACCTGCATTTCCTGCTCTTGCCATCGACATCTGTCGAGTTTCTGCTTCACAGGCTTACTTTTGAGGCATCAATGAACCTAAAGGAAACCAGCATGGTGGGAATTTCAGGACAACTTGCAGCGTGTAGCTCTTTCTTGGCAAGCAGCATTGCTGAATGGCATTCAGACTCTCACTGCAGGGCCACAGCTGATCAATAATTTCCAGGCGCCCCTTCTGACTGTCAGAGGCAAAAACTAAGGAGTGTCACCAAACCAGTTAGAAATAGAGCCCTGACAGGAAAATTCCAGGGCAGTCAAAAAGATAAATTGTAACATTTGGTTATATTACTATGTGCTAAGACTCTTTCTTGACAGGAGACATTTGGTTCCCATTTTAAGGCTGTGCAGGGCTTTAACTAAGCATAGAGATACCCATGTGACAAATGAGTGTTTCAAATAGCTACATTAAGAAATTGAAGTTGTCAAATCCACCCTTGTGATTCTGAGGCTGAGAGACAATCATCCAGGTATATACTAAAAGGTTCCATTAGAAAGCTGTTTTAAATGCTGTTACCCTGATAAATCTCCCCTAATGAAATGGAGATAATGTTATGATTTCTAAACTTTTTTTTCTCACTTTTCCTTCAGGAAAGTCTCTCATCTTTCAATAAGTAGAGTTGTATTTTTCTTAGCTCATTTTTTTAAATCAATAATGGCATTTCTAATTAGATAGTTACTATATGATCAGGAATTCCAAAAGTTCATAATTTTTTGAAGAATCTTAAATAAATTAGCACTTGTTGTGAAGAGTGCAAAATAGTAGATTCTTTGGTAAGTATTTTTGGGTGATGAAGAGGCACAAAGTCCACTCTTTTTATTTGTATAGTGCATGTTGAGATTAGAAGACACAACGAGTTACTGACATCACTACCATCAAAGCCATCTGTAGATGGATGCATGTGTAAAAGCATGGGTGGGGACAAGGAAAAGGAAACTGATTTTTTGGACTTCATATCCTCTTCTTGTTAATTCACAGACTGATGGTCAGACTCAAGTTGTCATGAATGGTCACAGTAGAATTTGAAAAGAGATCTACCAGACTCTGCAGCCCTTGCACTTCCTCCTTACAAGATAATGTCTTAAACTGGGTGCAGGAACACCTGTCTGTGATCTCAACCACTCAGGAGTCTGAGGCAGGAGGATTGGGTGTTTGAGACCAGCCTGGGTAACATAGTGAGATCCTATCTAAAATAAAAGAAAGAAAATAGATTATTTTCCAGTGAATGATTAAAAAAAGTTGGAATTAGCTTATTATTTATTGCTTTCAGTCTCAGTTATTTCATCTTTTAAATGGGGAAAATTTTACATTAATTTCACAAATTTCAAAACTGTTATAAAGAGAAGATAATAGATACAGAGAAATCAACACTGTACACTCTTGTTTAATGGTATTATTCACCCTCATACTCAGAGTTGCAAATTGATTTGCAGAATTAGTTGGGTGAAAAACTCTTCTAAAATTGCAGTTAATTTTGATCACCACTTGTAAACGGCCAGACTTGACATAGAAGAGGAAAGAGTGCTAAAGTCTAAAAAGAATGCTGTGCCTAACTTGGAGGCAAAGTAATTTAAGTCTGTGGTGACTTTTAAGGCAGACTCATGGAACAGGATTGACAGGAGTGATGTATGCACTGTTACATAGCTGTGTAATGGCAATAAATAGCATCTCCATTTATTCAACAAACATTTAATGAGTGCCACCTTATGCCTACCAATATTCTATGTGCTGGATTTATAAGATTTATAATCCATGATTCCTGCATTCAAGTAGTTCACAGGTAATGAGACTTTGGATGATGAACAAATGCTCTATGGTGTGCATTGTGTTAATAAAGTTCCACAGGAGTTATGGAAATGGCAATGAGCAAAAGGTAACCTTCTGCTAAAGGAAGCCACTTAAAATAGTGCTCTCCTTTAGAACTGTAGTTTGATTTTCAGAGTTTATGGCCCAAGAGCTGATCCAGAGAAATGAAGTACCTGAATCAAAATACCTGATAAAGGAATTTCTTTACCTATAGGTGGAGTGAAGAGTAAGCAGACAAAAATATCTGGAAAATGATGTGTTACATCAGGACAGGGCCTGATCATGGTTGGATTTGGAAAGATTAATGGATGGTAAGCACTATGTCAAAGGTAAAGAAGAGACACGGTAAATATATTTATAAGCGTGAACGTTGTCGGAGATAATTGCACCTTTGATATACATGTAGAAAGATGAGAGCCATGCAATATGTCAGCTTGACTGAGTTAATTACTCCCACGTAGAGAGTTCCAAGGTGTCAAGCAATGGACTGAGTGGAAAAATTGAATAGCTTGTGTTTTCTGAATTGAGTCAGTTTCATTTTGCAAAGTCTCCACAACAATATTATCCACAAAGATGCAACACCTAAATCTGAGAAATCATGAAATAATTTTTTCGAGTTTGCCAAGAGAAGGAAATAAAAACAATATTCCTGTATCCAAGATGAACTATCCACATACATTTATTTCATACTTCATGTAACTTTGGTTTATTTTGTTTTATTCTTGATGAGCATAAGTAAGTGAGTTGACGCTGCTTGTGAATGAGAACTTCAAAACAGCTTATTTCTTTGCTTCTTTAAGTCTGAATATGTGAGAATGGGACAAAACGCTTTATGTTCAGGCAGTTGCCACTGTTAGGCAGGCTGGGGGTGTGGCTTCATCTAGCCCACATGGTCATTGCATCATGGCACCTGACTGGGGGCGTGGCTTCAGTCAAGATTGGGAGGCCAAGCCCGCTGGCTAAAGGACAAGGCAAAGGGCAGCTTGCCCTCCAGAAGAACAGCCAATCAATACGCTGGCAGACAAGCTCCAATGGATTGATGGATCCACTAGCCAATCTCTGAAAGACTAACCCCATCATCAACTCCTCCCAGTTAACCAATAAAACCAGCTGCCTGGCAAAGGTCCAGTGCCCTTTTCCCTGCATGCCATTCTCCCTGCATGCCGTTCTCCCTCCCCTCCATCACTTCCCATGCCTACCCTCATTATGTCAGCGCAGGTGAAAGTGGCCCAAGAGCAACAAACCCAATAAACATCTCTGCCTGAATTTATACTGGTACCATTATTATTCTTTTTTCTTATTTTTTACAGCCACAGTCATGGTTAATGTCACTGAGGTCCTGATAGTGTAGCATTTGTCTCTGGGGCCCAATCTGTGCTTCTCTCCTGTGTTCTAATCTGACCTTTGGAATAAAGAAAAGCATAGTAAATATACTTTTCAGTCCAGTACCAAATTTCTTAGGCTTGAAATCTGATAATTATTAGTGGACCATTTTTTTTAATGACATGATACTCAGAAAGAAGATATGTCTAACATAGCATGAAGGAAAATCCAGGTGAGTAAATAAAGATCCAAAAATCTGCATTTACTTTTTAAGTGGAGGGAATCCAACATGAGCAACAGATTTTAACTTTTGGTTAGTGGGAGCAGTGTCTTCTTGACGTATGAAAATTTTAAATTCTTGAGATCACAAGTGTCTTCCCAGGAAGAAATTGGAAATTCAGAAAACACAGAACAAGTAGACCATCAATCCATGGGCATAGCAGAGTCAACAGAAATCAGAGTGGTAACAAAAAAGAAATAATGAGATATGCATATTTATTATTCATGCAGTGAAATGTCTCCAAGCTCCATGGATATTCAGGAACAGATTAAGGCCTCACTGATGAAGGGCATAGTCTTACGGTCAGACAGACCTACTACAAATTGTTATTTCCTGTGTAATTTTGGAATTTTGGGTAGGTTATTTACCTGTGGTGAATATCAGTTTATACCATCTTATAATGGTGACTAGGATAAAAAAGAAAGAAAGAATAAGAATAAGTGGATGATGTTTGCAAAGTACTCTGTGATGTTTTTGCAAAGCACTCAAAGTGCCCCACATAGCAAATGATCAATAAGTGGTACTAGCATTAAAATTGTATATTTCTTTCTCTTGACCTAACTGAGGATTCAATTCAAAGGACATTTCAGATATTTGTGGTTAGAGATTTAGTTACGTCTCCACCCTCTTTTTGTATGCCACTAGAGAAATATAACAGCCTAAATATTTCCTTTGGCTAACTCAAATTGGTGTTACGCCCACTCCTTCTTCAACTCCAGGTGACTGGCTCTCAAAAGCTGTGCTACTGCTCAGAGGCCCAGCGATGCTTGCAGAAGACAGGGCTGATTAAATGAACCAGCTTCCTGTGAACAGGGTTTCCCAGTAGTGTTGGGTACTCTAGCCTGAGGCTCTGCCCCTGCTGCTGTTATATGTGGGGCTTTGTTTGTCCCTTCAGACTTAGGTCTTTTTTGCCTTGTGAGAAATGGGGAACAAGCATGAATTTATAGCTCCAATTCCTGATGTGGGTCTTGTGACTTTGCCTCTCTGTGGCTCAGCTGAAGAGCTTACTCAGCCTAACGGAAGTTCCAAACATGGCTGTCAATTTCTTATCTACAGTATGCTTACTTCAGGGGGTAAAATAGATCCTTTATAGTTTTAGGGCAGTTGTTTAACAAGCTTCTTATTTCACTTGGAAATTCCAAGCATGCTGGAGGAGGGCACTTCCTTTTCCTGAGCACAAGCTTTGTCTAAGCTGAGGGGCCAAGGCCAACACAGACAGGCAACTCCTGCTGAGGCAGTCCCCCTTGGTGACGGTCCCAAGAGGTGCTCTTGAGAACACCACTGTGTGAGACAGCAGTTCTGTGGAATCCAGCAGTTTTGTTTCTCTCCCTGTGTGCTATAAGGAGATCAGCCTCGCTTGGTCAATAAGAGTTACGTTAAAATCCTCTCAGCTTTCCATTCCATAGACTTGGAACATTCTAAACGTCAACTAAATTTCTGGCAGGGTATGCCTAAAATGAACAGGCTGTCAAAATCTGATTTGAAGGGAACCACATTTTCAGAAGTTGGAACCACTTTTTAGAAATGGTTATCAGGGAAATTCAGGATCAAGTCAGCCTCTCTTAGTGATTTATATCAGAAAAATGGAAAATAGTGGTCTATTGAAGTTTGTCATTTGTATTATTTAACATGCTAAAGACAGCCAAACTCAGAAAACTGTTACCATAATTACAAAGTGAATTAGTGCTGGTTTTAGAATTAGTGAGCCACTTATTGCTCCCTAAGAATTTGCTCATATAGAAAGAAAAACTCATCTTGTTTTATAACAGTTTCCTAAATTTTACATTTCTTTTCTCCTTTGAGGAATAGAAAATGTAATAATGATATGGCCGTCATTTGAAATTAATTTCAAAAGCCTACTCAGTTTACTACTTAAGATCAAAGTCTACATTTTTCTGACATTCTTTTGATGCTAATTACCATTACAGCTTAATTGACTTCCATCTGAGGAAGAGCGTGCGTGTGTGTGTGCACATGAGCTTGCATGTGTGTATTGTGTGTGAATATCTATAAATAAGCACACTTAAACATGTAGCAATCCTGCTTTATACATAAAGACAAATGTGTGTTTATATATATGTATATATGCATATATTTTTATATTATGGACATACTCACTTAGACATAATATACATATACACATACATCCAGACTAAGCTGTTAGCAGATAAAAGTCAGAGAATTATCTAGGTTTTAACCATCCAGAATTGGTTTACTAGTACATATTAAAGGTAATTAACAAAATAAATAACATAAAACATAAAAGAAATCAAGATGAGGATGAGTTGCAAATTTTGTGTAAGATATCATTCTGTTCTGGCCACTCTGTGATTTTGTGCAAGACCTTTTTGAAATGTAGAAGCAGAAGCCATTCTCCTTGCTTCCTCTCTCTGTGTGTTTTTCTTCACATTTTATAAAACTGGAATTTTATTGCTAGATAATATGGTAAAAAGATTCATTGAAAGGGTTACCTAACAACATTGGTGGTGTTGATGAATAGTTGCAATTAATACATTCCCTTAATTAGTGTGATACCCAGAAGATGCACCTGGCAGGTCATTTTAATACTACAATTGATTTATAGCTGCTAGAAATGATTTTACCAGCTATCTTCAGAGAGTACAATTAGAGTGGATTTCATTTTTTTATGCATTTTCACTGAGGAATAAACATAAAAGGTCTATGTAATTCAGAACAAAGCAGCTATAATGTACTAATGGTTTATGGATTTTATTAATATTCAGCTAACATTAGAGGCAATTTTAGGAGAGAGCAACCTATTTTCTTTATGAAGTATTCAGTTTTTTAGTATCCGAGTGCTTTGTTTAAAAAAATATCTTCTGAAGAATTGCTTCTATTTCTTATAGGAAAAATGGTATATAACATGAAAAAATAAAATAAAAAATTCTGTTATCAATTGCAGGCAGATCATTTACCTACTACATGCTTACTTTTCAAATTCATGCAAACTTAAAAATAAGTCATTAAGCGTTCATGTGGCTTAAGTTGTGCTTCCATTAATATAATTGTTGAGCTAATGGACAAACTGTTAGTGATGGGGGAGTTGCAGTTTGTGGTTGAACAGGTAGCAATACTTCAAGTGCCTGATTACCTATCTGGCTTCTAATTCTCTATTTGTACGGAATATTAATTTTACTCATTAGGAATCTTTGTTCTCCTCTCACTGTCTAAAACATGAGACCAATTTGCTTGTTTAGTTTAAAGTAGTAGGACAATGAAACATCAGTTCCACAAATAAAGCTGATATGCCTTTGAAAAGTGTTCCTATGTTAATACATTATTCTTATGACTAATATGAACTCTACCAAAAAAATTCTCTTTCAAAGGGTCAGTGAACTTCTGTTACCTTGAGGAAAATGTACATATAAGAAACCCAAAATTCATTTGAAATTTATCCTATGACAATTTGTTGAGGTCCTCCTATATGTAAGGTATTCAAAAGTGCTGTGTGTACAAGAGGGGAAAAGCAAAAGTTTTCTGTCATCATGAAATCATATTGTCTGTTGGGGAAGGAAGAGGAAGGGAGGTCATTGGTTGACTCACAAGCATAAAATCATAAGCTGTTGAAGTCCACGAAAGAAAGTTGAGGTGCCTTTCCTTCATGGCAGGGAGACTCAATTGCTGCAACATTTATAAATAATAGATTCTGTCTTGGAAATTGTCAGAATGGTCTAAATCACACAGAAATTTGTCACAGCACCCATAAGGTCTCATAATAAAATCTCTCATCTGTCAACAACGAAGACTTTCTGGAACTCACATCACTAAGTGAGCTTGACTCTTCTTGTTTTGTCTTCTTTACAGTGGTTGGTAATAGATTTGCAAAAATCACTCTATGTCTTAGCCAAATTTCCTTCTTCTTCATGCTATGCATTGTAAAGACAACCAGAAGGGGTTAGCAGTAAGGTTCCAGATCAGGTGTTGTAAATCTTTGAAAGGTGGTCATCTATAGAACACAGTTTAAGAAATCTTACAACATATAGTGTTCAAATAGGAACCACTTTGTCAATACTTCTCTGGGTAACTGAGTTTTACACAAAATTAGAGTTTTCTTTAGCTTGTCTAGAATCATTAAGGCAAAATGATCTGTGAGGACAGTTTAAAACCTTTGATCCTGTTCTTCTTGTGTAAGAACTACAAATGAAAAACGTCTGTGCCAGTTTTCCAAGTAGTGCAGTTACCCACACAGGTTCTAGTGTTCTGTAGAGAGTGTTGGAATGCCAACAGAAAGCTGTGTGATGACTTCCACTAGATCAGAGGGTCATGGGCATTTGGAAGTTTCGAGTATCGGAAGCAATGACTTTTCTTGGGCATCATCCTTGCGTGGCAAACAGTGGGTTAAAGCATGATTCTTGTTGGTTACCAGTGCCTCTTAATCCCTTTACCACCACTTCTTGGTTGTACTGAAGTTGTGTAACCAGTTCCTGATTAACAGGATTGGAACTTCAAGAATCCCTTTTACCCTTCCCCTTGCTTCTGGGCAGGGCAAGAGTTAATTATCTTGGCTCGCAGAACTCTTTCTCATATGACTGGGGCTGCAGGGATGCAGCCCATTTCCCTCTGGGAAGCATGAGGAAGCTATGTCGCTAGGTTGTTGCTGTTTGTTTTAGTTTTTGGCGAATGAACATTTAAAAGTGAAATTCTTTCCCACTTGATTTTGTTTGCAATGTGGTCTAAATTATATTCTGCTCTGGTTCTCATGCTGCAGGAGGTTTTTAATGCCAACCAGGATCACTGACAGCCATCTGTGCCTGGCCCCAGGCATGGAGTCTCCTAGGATATGTCTACACTCACCTGTTGGAACCACAGGTTTAGGCTGCTGATATTTGAAAAAATGGCTTTGAAAGACATAGACATAAAAGGTTCATTTTGTTGTCTGTGTGGGAATCATTATTCTTTAGTTTATCAGGTAGCTCCTGCTTTCAAGTTCCTGTGCTGAACGAGCTCATGTTACAATACATTATTTCTTTAAACTTCTGATTTCAATAATGAAGTGTTAGTTGTCCCTGATGCTTTTTCTCCCCATTCCTTATTAACCTGCTTATGAAAAGCCACAAAATAATGAAAATGAAAATATGTCAACTGGGGATTTATAAATAACTTTTAAAACATTCAACAGACCTGTCTCAATTACCAAGAAAAGAGGCAGATATATTTTCTTATTTCTTTTTTTTTCTTAAAGAAGAGAGAAGAACAGTAAGAGATAGAGAGAGAAAGAATCAATTTTATTTAGTTTTTCATTGCTCCGGAACTTCATTGTGTACGTGGTGCTGTGGTTGGAACCCACATCCCAGCAATTGCCAGGCAAGTGCAGTAACCGCTGAGCAACCGCTCCAGCCCCTATTTTCTAATTTCAAAGAGTGCTCCCTGATTTAGAATCTAGGGCCTGTACCCAGTGAAAGACCTGATGCATGTCACGTCTGCATGGGTGAGGTGCAGAAGCTGGCCGAGACTATGATCTCTTATTGGCAGCAGCATCCCTATCACTGGGGAGCTTGTGAGTATGGGGACTCTCAGACCCTCTCCTGACCTAATGAATCAGAATCTGACGTTGAACATGATATACAGGAAATTCATGTACTTGCTGAAGTTTGAAGAACAGTGTTAAACACCTTAAGACCAGTTACAAATATTCTGCATTGGAAAATAAACATGGAAATAAATAAGTTGAAAGAAAAGACTATAGCTGTTGAGAATGAAAGCTTTAACCAAACTTGTTCTGTTTTAGCTCATGCTAACAGTTTTTAAGTTAGGAGAACTCATGAAAAAAAATGTCTTTTTGTGCCTTTACCAATTTTGGATTGAGTAGGACAATAAAGTGTCCTTTTACATATTATTAAAATTTTTCAAGCTGCTTGAGGAATTATTTTTTCTGATATTTAAACCTGTATTAAATGACCTAATCCATGACTTCTGATTATTTTGACAGAGAATGTCCAATAGTGGTCATCTGTCACTGATTCCATCTTACCTTCCTTTCCATATAAGCCCCCTGAATGACTCTGTGTTAGTTACACTTAAGAAAGGAAACATACAAAATAATCTAAAAATTTTTTAAAATGCACAGGAGATATTTAAGACAATATAGCCATTGACAATCATGATTTTCAAGTAGGATTTTGGGGAAGTTCTTGTCTTCATTTTAACTTTCTCTCTACATGAATATTTTTCTAATAAGTATAGATAGATAAATCCTACATTTAGAAAATTTTATTATTTAAAACCAAGATATGAAGTTTTGTTCATGCAACTAAATGAAACGATGTAAAACTGCAAAAAAGTCTGAAAGTCTATTAAAATAGTCTGTATGCTTTTTCTATATTAAATATCTATTTCTTCTACAGCAGTTGCCATAGAGTTTCAATAACTGTTCAGTCAATATTCTTAAAAGTAGCAATACATGGGTGAAAAGACTGGAACAATTATATACAGGATGACTTGTATTGGATATTGCCTATGTCTAAAATTTACTCCTTTGCAACTGATATTTGTAATAAGCTATTTGAAATATGCATGTTAAGATGCTATTGTCTACAAGGATTGAATTAGAGTGGTTAATTTATACATATACAATCAAGTCAGATCAGTGTTAAAGAAGTAGTCTTCAAAACCCTCTTCCTAGTTCCTTTGTCTCTAACATTATGGCATTTTGTAAATGAACAATTTAATTAAGCTTTGCAAACCTTAAAAACCTATATAGCATATAGTTCCTTAAAAATCTGTCTAAATTAACATTTTAAAATCTCCTTAGTATATAATAGAATTGATTATATTAGTAGCATAGTTGAATTTTGGCCAGAAGTTACTGATTGCACAATTCAGAGATTTTAAATATTTGTAGGTTTGGAATCTGTTTGAAAATGTGTTCTTAGTGATAGAATAAAATATAAGCACAATAATTTTGGAGTGAGGAGAGTTCAGTTTCTTGTGTGACTCATGAGGTCCTTCAGTGTCTGCATTTGGGAAGTACAATCTGAAACCCATGTAATCAGAGCATTTAGATCCCTGGGTCAAATCGCAATATTTTTTCAAGGCTACAACCTGTTCCCTAAAATATCATGATTATTTAGCATTTTTATATCCATCATCTTTTGTGATCATTTCCAGAATTGAGAGGTAGTTACTCATATTATTAATAAAGAAGAAAGTTAGAGCCATCAAATGGACTGCCTATGAGCCTGTCACCAACAAAGGCTAAAGCCATACTTGGACTCCAAACTCAGTGCAAAGCTCAGGTATTTCCAATGTACGACAGTGCTAAACATGTGAGCATGAATAGGTGACAAGTTGGAAGTTATTGTTACTTTGAGAAGTAATGTAGTGTGGTGATCAAGAGTTCAAGCTCTGCACAAGATGAGCTGGGTTCAGACACTGCCTCTGTCATTTACTAGGTCTATAACTTCAGGTAAGTTCTGAGTTTCTCTGCAATTTCCTGATCTGTAACCTGAAGTTGTCACATGTCTACCATGTAGATTAGTTTGAATTTTAAATGAGCAGGTGTAGGAAACTTGGTAAAGACAAAACCTGGCAATGTAAGTGCTCATTAAATGTTAATTATTTAAAGAAATTAGAGAAGCCTAGAATGGCTTCGATCATTTTGTGTGTACTTATATTTAATCCTCACCACAAAGAAAGATTTTTTTAAAAATTCTAAATTTATAGAAGAAACCAAATCTCAGCATAAGAACTATATAAAGTAAATTATGAATCCAGAATGGAAACCTTAGCCTAACTCCGAAGCTAATCTTCTTAATCATTTTATTTTTTAATAATGAATAATGGCAAAGTTTTCTTTTCTCTTTTTAAAGAGAGAGTGAGAGAGAGAATCAATTTTATTTATTTTTTCATTTGCTATTTGTTTTTGTTACACTTTTTTGTGTATGTGGTGCTGATGTTTAAACCCAGGTTCTTGTGCATACCAGGCAAGCACCATAACTGCTGAGCCACGGCTTCAGCCCCAATAATGGCAGTTTTAGAGAATGATTTTCTTAAATTAGAGGTAATAGGAATTCTTGGATTTATTTAATTTTATTCCTTTGATGATTTTAAATTATATGCTTTTATTTGTTTTCATAAAGCCCTGGAAGATAGGAGGCAAAATAATGATTCCCTATTACACTAGAAAGTTATTGAGAACATGTTTATGCAGAAAAGATCAGTAGTAATGTCCAAATAAAATACAGAGGAATGTAAACTGTGATGAAGAATGCATTTTGTCTCCTTGAGAATTAATGCTCCTTCTTGGTATTTTACCACCTTTCTAGGTTTTCATAGTTTCAGCTGCAGTTTTTTTTTTTCTTCTAGTAGTATTTAGAGTAAGCATTGCCAATAATTTGTAATCCCCACCATATCTTTGAAATTGGTCATTATTTCCCTCTGATGGTATGCCTTTCGCAGTACCTACCACAGAGTTCACTTGTACTATGTTAACTTCCCATCACTTAAAATTTAAAAGGGATGGAAGAAACATGGTTTAGAAGACAGTGTGAATGTCTTATGGCCAGCAATTAGGAAACTGAAATAAAAATTTAAAAACTTAATGGGTTTGGCAATGGCACACTGTGCCCCACTAAATTAGCAATTTGTCATTTTTGTGATAATTTAGAAGAACCATGAATCTCCCAGGAGTGGCTGTTAGATAATATATTATGAAATAAGTCAATGAGCTGCATCCGGTTTCGATTGACTAATCATAGACCTATCAAAAACTAGACATCATTCCCATCTTCTACTGAAACTTGTTACTACTTAGCAAAGTGGACCAAACTTTAATGGTAAAACAACCGGTCTACTCTTGCACTGAAGAAGTTGTCCTTTTTGTTTGGGATCGAGTCATGTTTCCTTTATTGCAAAGGGCAGTTCATATTGAGGCTGTCATTTATATTGATGTTCTTTTTTCAAAATGACACCTCTATGTAATTTTTTTTCTGTAGAAAAATTGGACTTCAGTGTTCAGGGTCATTGGTAAGAGATCTTTCACTGATTCTAAATTCATTTAAAATTTTTAGGAAGGAGGGAAAAATACAGAACAAAAACCCCAAAGAGAAGCAATATGTCCCTTATTTGGAAAATCTAGTGCATTTTAAATGGGTTTGCCAAATAGAAGATAGGTTTTTTTCCCTTTGATCATTTAATAACAACACATGGGGATTCCTTTCTTCAGAATTTTGTGAAACTTACAATTATCATAGGATGGAGTGCAGTTTGTTTGCTCCCCACAAAAGCAGAGATGATTTTTATTGACCAATCTTTGATCCGAGAGATTAAAGAAAGTACTGCATGAGCAGCGAGAAGGATAACACCACGGGGGTCAATAGGCTTTGCTGCTATTGGAAATGAAAGTGAAGCATTCCATTGGGAGATAGGGTAATTTAGCATTCTTACTGGGAGCTTAGGACTCTTTCCTTTTCTCCCTTTTTTTGGGAAAAAATATTCAATTTATGAATAGGCTTCTCCATGACTTAATACCATGGCCACACGGAGGTCATTTGGAGGGCACTAGATTCACCAACATAATTCTGTACAATGCTTTTTTGCCCAAATAGCCCTGGCTGTCACATTCTCATACCCTTGATTGAAGTGTCCCTGGTAGACTTTTGGAATGCAGTCTGAAGGCTTAGTGACTCAATTTTTTTCATAGTGAATACATTTCCAATCTCATAGAAAGTTGCCACTAACTATTGTAAAGGTTATATCTCTTTCCTTTTTCCTCTGAATCTGTGAATGGAGCAAAATTCAAGTTTTGCTGAGCTTTGAGAAAACAGGATATGATAAATCCACATGGTCATTATTTGCCATTTTAATGCACTTCTGTTGAATGGAAAACTATGTACTCTGCCATTTTTGAACTGACAGTGAAAAGAGTTGCCTTTTTGTCTCTATTTTCCTAAGTAGAAAGATATTTTGTCCTTTTATTTTTACTCTGTGCCAGGGATTAAGGGTTGGAAGTGTAACATCTGGTATGATTGTGACTGGGAAGAATGCTAAAATGCCATTGTTTATAGAATATTTACCAAGACTCCTGAGGCCTGACAAAATGTTCATGTTATGCTTCTTCATTTCTTTGACAGATTCCCAAAGAAATTCCACTGAAATAGCCACTTGTCTCTATCTTTATCTTTGCTGAGGACACATGCAAAGCTTAGGCACTTTGCTTTAAACTTCCAGCTGATTATTTTGAATTAACAAAGTTGTTATTTATAAATTTAAAACATCTTACTTTTCTCTATAAAAATAATTTGGTTATGACAGAACTCTCATTACAATGTTAGTAACTCACCACCTCGAGCTAGATTGTTGTTGTCCACTTAGGTTCTAAAGGTGATATAGCATTGAGATTGGATTAACAAACTTAAAATTTTACATCAAAATGACTGTTTCCTCTTATCTCTCAAGAATCATCCATGTTGTTTTACTTAGCAGGAGTATACAACTACATTCTACAAATCACACCTACTTCTATTAGATCATCTCCTTCCAAATTAACATTGTGAATAATAACATAATTCTCATCTCCTGGGGAGAAAATCACATCTTTAGATATTTGTAGAATATACAGCTGTAAGCTTACATAATGGGATATAATTTCTCCCTCCTTTTTACTGCATGTACTATTTTACATTTATTTATTTAGATTCTTCTGATGCCATTCAGTAAATTATTTCTTAAATAGTACCCGACTGTTATTAAATAGTATATACTTCTTCTCAAAGTGCTCATTTGGTCTATTAGTCGGAATTTGTTTCATGACAGTGCTTCTTTAAATATTTTTAATGTTTTACATTTTGACCAGTGTCTCAGAATTAAAATGAATATAAAATAGTAAATGATTCAGGGAACTGAAATTCTTTTCTAAACTAAACTTTTATTTACTTTTGATATGATGCAGATAAATCAATTTGTATTGGGTATATATAACTCAGGAAGAGTCTTTCATTTTGAAGAGAGACCTAAATAACATTTTACTGAAAGTTTCAGAAATTTTCTCATTCTTCAAATGGGCAACCTCTGATTACTCTACACCAATAGAGTGGAAGAATGGTGCAATCAGGCTAAAGTACCCTGTATCTTTATTTAGCTGTGGGATCTGGGTACAAATCAATTTTGGTGCAGGCTTACCTAAATGCCAAGAGAGAGTATGGCTTTAATCTTAGCGCTACAGGTCCTTTTGATTTCCTCTATTCTAAAGTAGAGTGCTAACAATAATTAAGCTACAAGAGATGAGAATAGTTAATAGTTCTTGAGTCCCTACAATGTATCAGAAATTGGGCTTAATATGCACCATGTCATTTGATCTTGAGGATAAAGCATGTGGTTACCTGATGACAAAATTGAGTAGATGATGGAAAATGAGCATGTTTATACTAGATATATAAACTGCAGACCTAACAAAGTTAAAAATACTATGAGAAAGATGGAAATAGGTAAGGGCTTCAAACAATGAATCTTAACCCTAATTTGGAAGCTCTTGGACTTAAGCTAGCTGACCATGAACTAAATTATTAAGAAAATGTATTTAATTATAGAAAATATATGAAATGTTGGAAGCATAGCATCAAAGACTGTTTCTAGGGGCTGAAACAGTGGCTCGGCGGTTACTGCGCTTGCCCAGCTTGCGCAAGTACAGGGGTTCAAACCTCAGCACCCACATATGCAACTAAGTGTCAGAGCAACAAAAGTCATGTGAACAAACTCAATAAAAATTGATTCTCTCTGTCTCTCTCACTCACTGTCATTCTCGCTCTAAAAAAAGACTATTTCTAAAATATTTTATAGTCTACATATATACATTTATTTTATATTGTACATCCATTTGATGTTCATACACTCTATATTTTACATTTATTTCAGATAGTTTCTGTACAAAAGTAGGGGACTGTGTATAGCTTGAATATCTATGGAAAAGAGTACCTTATATTCCAAAAAACAAATGGACTGATGTTCAATATTTGAATTGTATTGAGACTCCAATTCAACACCTGATTGTTTAATCAGATTTAGCTGAGGACCTAAAAGCTTAAGAGAACATTTTCTAAAGACAAATTGCTGAACACATATTTTCCCCTGAGGGAGTCATTGCTTTCTGTGCATTGTAGTGGATGTGCTGGGCTTTAGAAAGACAACCTCCATTGACTTATTTGCTCTGCTACTTGCTGGCTGCTAGGCAGTTAACACCATGCAAAAAACGAATGGACTGATGTTCAATATTTGTTTGAATTGTATTAGTCCTATTCATAATAGGATTTAGCTAATTGAGCTATCACTAAGATTAAATGGAATAAAGTATAAATGTACTTACCGTATAGTTTTTGGCAGTTAATAAATATCCATTTTATAATTATTGTTGTAAACTAGAAATAGGACAAGGTCTTTGTCCTCAGAGTTGAGATCAAGAGGCCAGTGGGTGTGATTTGCTCTTCTGAAGACTCACAGACATCCTAAAGTGAAAGAAGCAATGATTCTTCTTTGACCAATCAGACTTCCAGGAGTGAAGTCCTGGCTCTACATTTTTTTTTTTTTTTTTTTTTTTTTTAGTACAGAGCCAACCTTTTCCCTTGCCTGTTAATAAGAATAGTGTTATCTATTTTAGAGGACCTCAGCTCCATCTCAATGGTTCACCTTCTTTAGCAGTCCCATAGTTAAATGCTGTAGTGCTTTAAAGAGGATTTAAGATATTTTGAAGATTTGCTTATTCCCTGCCTATTTTTACTCTTTTCAAAATAAACATTCCACATCATTAAGTAAAAAATGGCAATTATATTACTTGATCTACTTCCCTTAGGGGTTCTTCTAAAGATCAAAAACTTCAGCCTTGATCTTTGTATGTGTGTCTATTCTCACTGTATATTTTAAATCCATAATTATGTTTTGAGCTGGATTTTTCTCAACTTTGGTATTTTACGAAGCAAAAGTAAAAATAAATTGAATTTTTTATAGGTGCAATTGTGGCATTTTCAAGAAAAGAAGAAATTCTTTGGTATAAACATGAAAACTTTTCTTTTTCAGAAGATTCTGACCAATTCATGTGTTTGTCCTATTAACAAAATAATTGTAGTTACTTCACTGAAATAAGCAACATCAAGAATAAAAAAAAGTTCCATGTAATATTTGATGCTTTTAAAAAACTTACTTTTTCTTCCTTTTCTCCTCTAACCTTGATCTCTTAAGTATTATTTGAAAGCAGATGATGCATAGGTAAATCTTAACTTTTATCAGTAAAAACATAAAGATAACAACAGTATAATGCATACAACTTCAGATTATTTCTAATCTTGTCTACAGTTCAATATAAATAGAACTCATGTAGGTCATATTATTTCCTAACTTCTACAACTATTGAGAAGTAATGACTTTTCAGAGAGAATTTCTGATTTTATAAAATCAGACTTCAGGACATGAAAGCCTCTATAAAATTAAAACTTCTAATGTTGAATTTTATTTGGAGGATCCAAGAGTGCATTATATTTATTTAATCTGCTTCTAAATGATGAAAGACTAAGTTAAATTTGGTTGTGGTTAAACTTCAATCTATGAACATAATATTAGTGATGGAGCTTCATAAGGTATCAATTTTGGCTGATTCATATCTGGGAAATGCGAGTATTATTTCAGAAATTCTGATACAGCATAGGTGTTAAAAAAATTGCTGCAAGCTCATGAAGAATCAAGACTCACCTCTCTTCAAATACCAGCCACAGGGCTGGGGTTCACAGTCTGTCTGGGAACCTACACATTCAGGTGTTCCCACTA
Organism: Aplodontia rufa; assembly: GCA_004027875.1. Lineage (NCBI taxonomy): Eukaryota > Metazoa > Chordata > Mammalia > Rodentia > Aplodontiidae > Aplodontia > Aplodontia rufa. The sequence continues at coordinate 22,677 of PVKS010017920.1, forward strand.
TTCTGTCAGGTTCAATAGTCACTAAGATTAATAACTAAGATAATTCACGGAACTTAGAAAATGTCAATGTGATGATTATACTTTTGTTGTAAAGGATAAATATCAGGACCAAGCCAATGAAGACACATAAAACATTTTAGGACGATCCTAACATGAACCTTCTGTATCCTCAGTTTGATATGCTGCTGTCTTGGTAAATCAATATGTGTTTCTAGTGTTTTTTGGTTTTTGCAGTTTTGGGGAACAAACCTTAGGCTTTGTGCATGCTAGGAAAGTCCTCCATCCCTGAAATACACACCCAGCTCTGTACCTGAGTTGGAGTTTTATTACGTAGGTCAGGTTGACAGAATCTTTGGCCTTGTGGTTGAACTCAATCACGAATCCTTCTCCTTACCTACCTTGAGATTGGTGTTTTAGTCAGCTTTTTTTATTGTTGCTACTATAAGACCCCATGAGAACAATTGCAAAGGAGAGCTTATGATTTGGGAGCTCATGATTTCAGAGGTCAGTCCACAGACAGCAGGCTCTATTCCTTGGGGCTTGAGGTGAGGCTGAATAGCATGGTGGAAGAGTGTAGGGGAGGAATGTGGCTCATATGATGATTAGGAATCAGAGATTGAGAATTACATTCTTCAGATACAAAATATATTCCCCAAATACACACCTCCTCCAGCCACACCGTACCCACCTTCAGTTACCACTCCATATCAGAGGATTCATTCATTGATTGGGTTAAGGATTTTATAATCCAATCATTTCTCCTCTAAGTCTTCTTGCATAAGGGACACATAGTATCCAAACCATAACTGTTGGGCTAATATCTCATACCTTAAACTCTTAACCTACTAAGGCCTTGTCTTTCTGGTATGGCCAGCCCTTATCTTGAGTCTGTGTAGGTCACTCTGAATCACCTTGCTAGATAAACTTATGCATGATCTCCTAGTCTTCAAGACATATCATGAATAACAAAGACACTCATCACTTAGGGATTTCTTAGGATTTAGAGGTTATATCTCAGAACCAGGGGAATAAAGACTGGACAAGTTCTTCATTATACCAAAGTTCCTTTATTATACAACATTGAAATTATGGAGATTGTGATTTTTGTTGTATATATGCTATGCAATATATTAAACAAAAATACATGTATAGCCTTTTTTTTTCTTATAGAAATACTATTAGTAATCTTACTGAATGACTCAGTTGAGGCTTGCTTAATTCCAGCTAATGTTACCCCTGAAAGTAGAATATCCTTCCCCACTTCTCCCATCACTTCCTTAGCAGACTCACGGAGCACCTCATTTAAGAAGTCTTTGGTTTAATGTGCCTTGTACTGGTTTTCCTTTATACAATCCCAGATGTGCAATGGTATATATAAATGAATACATACTATCATCATTCAGGGAGCCTTTTCTTCACTATGGACATTTAGATACTGGTAACTCAGACAAGACTGGGTGAAGAATTTGAACGCGGAGAATTAGGCAGAAAGAATATGAAGAAAATCCTAGACATAGGAGAATTTTGATTCTCAGGAGGTAGCCAATGTCTTATATTTTCAGTTTTTATACAAATAATAGTAGAATGAGGTTCTTTTCTGTCTGGCACTGTTTATGATTCACAAATATAGTAATATTCAAAATAAGCTGGCTAGCCAAGTTCCCAGGGACTATGATTTAGGGAGAGGAGAGAGGGACGACAAGTAAAGAAATATGTGCACAGATAATTTCAGATAATAAGTGACGTAAAGACAAAAAGAGGAAGGGAGGAAGGGAGGTGACTTCAATTTGGGTGGTCAAAAAGACATTTCTGTGATGTGATAGATTGGGGCTGTCATGCAATGACCTGGGGCAGAGCACTCCAGGCAAAGGGAACAGTAGGTGCAAAGTCTCCAAGACCAAACTGCATTTGGTATATTTGAGGAGCAAAAAAAAGGCCAGAGTAGCTGGAGATCAGAGAGTGAGGGGGAGAGAAATATGAAACGAGGTCACAGAGAAGGCAGAATCCAGAGCCTTGGTAAGGGATAGATTTGATTCTGAGTTTATTAGAAAATATAAAAACTATAGAACTATAGGGAAAAAATAGCTCAATAGTGAACCCTAACCAAGTATAAAAATGTTGTCTCATTTCTCTTTGGTTCTTTATATTGCATATACAGGAATACAAATAAATATTAAGATCAGGATAATAAATATAATTTTGTGGCTTGCCTTTTTTTCATCTAACAATGTGCCATCAGCATTTTTTAATGTTGATACACATTGTTCTGCAAAATGATGTTAATGGAAACACCATTCCTTCAGACAAATATGCTAGGTTTATTTAAGCCACTACTTTTGTACATTCATGCGTTACAATCTTTTTTCCTCCAGTGATTGTTCTTGTATATGAAACTTAGCTTATTTTTTTATTATTCCCTCTATTTAAATTCTTAAAATGGTATTACTAAGTCAAAGAGCATAAACGCATTTAGAAATTTCCATGAATAAATTTCCTCACCCCCCGACAGTAGGCCACTTTGCCTTCCCTGTTAGTAGTGAAAGTTTCTCATTCATTGCACTCTCACCAACTATTTTTAAGTGCTGCCAGTTTAATGAGTGAAAAAACTATAAGTTGTAGTTGCTTACTTTCTGTGTTTAATGAAATTGAGGTATTTTTTACTTATTGGCCTTCATATTTCTGCTTTGTAAACAAAATTGATATATTTTCTAAAAACCTCTTCGTGATTCACCCATTAAGAGTTTTTCATCCTGTTATGAACTTCCAGAGCATTTTATCTGTGCTTTGTGGTGTTATTTTTCCCTTAGATTAAATCATTGTATGTAAATTCCTCGGTCCCTTAGCAACAGGGGGCTTTGATTCGATTCTTTGTGTTGTAGCACAGTGCAACACTCCGGCAAGTGCTCAGGATGGCCTCATGGCAATAGCTGACCCATATATTTATTTTAGCAGTTATCACTATAGAGCAATTGGTATTTTCTTTTTTTAAAGAGAGAGAGGGACAGTGAGAGAGAAAGAGAGGGAGAGAAAATTGATTTTATTTAGTTTTTCATGTGACCCTCTTTGCTCTAACACTCTGTTGTTTATGTGGTACTAGGGTACCAACTTCATGTATGCCAAGCAAGTGCCAACATCACCACCACTCTAGCCCCCAAGCAACTGATCTTGCTTTGGGTACTCTCTTTATTCCAATACTTCAAGATCTTTTTCAAATAAATGCTGGATATTTGAAGTGGTCCTGTTTTGATGAGTTTAGTAAAATCCAGTTTACTGTTTCATAAATTCTTACTCCATATTTGCATTTCTTTCCCATCTTCTCTTTTTTGTTTTTTAAAGAAAGAGGGACAGTGAGAGAGAAAGTCAGAAATCATTTTTATTTAGTTTTTCACATGGTTTTTGTTGCTCCGACACTTCCTTGTATACGCGGTGCTGGGGTTCGAATCTGCATCCTTGTACATGCCAGGCAAGCGCCATAACCACAGAGCCACTGCTCCAGCCCCTCCCATCTTATTGTAACTTGTTATGCTCATTTGATTCCACTCTCATGGCAGACTTCCATCAAATCCAATAGTTCTCGATGTTAGATTAGTTCCGTTATATCGCTAAACTCTATTGTCTATCAGAATTACCAGGAGTGATCTGGGTGCTGTGGTACATGCTTATAATCCCAGCAGCTCTGAAGGCTGAGGCAAGAGGAGTGCAAGTTCAAAGCCAGCCTCAGCAACTTAGAGATGTCCTAAAAAGCTTAGTGTGGGGACGTAGCTCAGTTATGTACTCCTTCCCTAGTATGAAAAAAAGAAGAAAAGAAAGAAAGAAAGAATTACCTGGAGTGCTTGATTAAACAGATTAGTTTTTGATTCTTTAGGTCTAGAGTAGGGTCCAAGAATTTGAATTTCTTTTTTTTTTTTAAAGAGAGAGAGAGAGAGAGAGAGAGAATCAATCCCATTTAGTTTTTCATGTGTGGCTTTCGTTGCTCTGACACTGTTTTGTAAGTGGTGCTGTGTTTCGAACCCTCGTCCTCATGCATGCCAGGCAAGCACCGTAACTGGTGAACCAATGCTCCAGATCAGGAATTTTTATTTCTAACATGTTCCCAGATGATGCTGATGCAGCTCATCTTCAGATGCATTTTAAGAATCACTGGTTTATACGATGTTGGTTTATATGATGTTTGGCATTCTTGAAAAGAAACAGCATCTGCTCCTTGGTATAATTTTTCTAGTGAAATTTGTCTTAGCAGAGGACACAGAAATGGACTTTAAGAATAGAGTTTTGCCTATGGCTTCGCTAAGGACAGCCTAATGCCTTGTAGTTACACTTGCTGGGAAACCCTCCTGTCGAGAGGGCTGCCTCAGTTAGCATTTCAGAACTTGCTTTGCTTTAAAGAACCAAGTGTGTTCAGAAGAGAAAAGAGAGAACAATGAGAAAGGACTCCTGTGATGGACAAGAGAGGGGCTTGGGTGTGATCAAATGACGACCACAAAATCACCTCTTCTCCCCGCTACCCGAAGGTAGAAGTTGGTGTACTGGCTCTCTGGGGTTGTCTCGGAAGGGAAAAGTCATGAAAGAATAAACTACTGCTTAGGACAGTACAAGTCCCATGGGGGCATCAACTTCAACACAATTTTAAAAACTCTGTGTGCCAGCTTCAAGTTGGCAATTTCAAGTTCACTTCACTCTAGTCAATGACGCACCTTCACACAGTAAGCACAGTAGAGACAAAGAGGTGCCTTGCAACTGCCAGAGAGAGCAAAGAGTCCTCTGAGATGAAATGTTAACATAAGAAGTGGAAATGGTTTGTCATAGTTGCAAGCTGGCTCTTTGGGGTTCACTTTCCTATAGTGAGTGAACTGTAGCGTGGTACCCTAGCAAGAGTCTCAATAAAATTAGAACGATCATTTTAAAAGGGCAGAGGGAGAGAGGCATAGAGAGAGAAGGAGAGAGAGTTCTTTCTTTTGTGTGTGTGTGTGATAAGAAGCTTAACAAAAGTGGAAAAATGCTTTATATGGATGTGAGTTTTCATCTCAAGCCAACGCTCAGTTGCCTTTATTATAGACTAAGCTACTTTAGCAAGCAAAAGATAATGGAGAGACAGAGAATGCCGGAAACAACAGTCGGGTGGGGTCACGGAGACCTTTTGACAGGGAACGTTCTGTAACTAAAGCAACAGTATACATTTTCTTTGTGTTTTTCACACACTATGTTCCTTATAAGAAAGAAAAAGAATATGTGGGTTTCTCCCAAAGCTGAATCCTTGAAGTTCTTTTGAAATGTGATTTAATAGAAATAGTAACTTTTACATATAAGATAATGTCATATTCCATAGCCCATGTTTAGGGCTAAGGAAATATCTATACATGTAAGAGAAAAATAGCACAGCTGGACTGTATTGAAATACTAATCATATCAAAATGTTTGTTTTCTATATATTATTATGGGACAATAAGAACTTCTTACTGGGGGAAAAATCACCCAGGTTCTTTGATCTTTCACTTCTAAAAGATACACATGAGTAAAGCTAGTTCAGAATTGTTGGACAGAGTTGAAATATTGTCTTAAATAACTTGCCATCTTCTTCAATTGTTAGTTTGAATCTTGCTCAAAATTTTAGGGTTTCATTCTTCTTTTACTTACATATGACTCCAAAGAAGCAGACAAAGTAAGGATTGGAAGAGCCATTGAATATGACTTATTGACAGGTGCTTTAATCTAGTGGACATGTGCCCAACATGTGGCATCTGGCCACTTCTTGAATGATAGGATCCTTATCAAGCACCCAGATCCATGTGTGAATATCTTTGCTGGAGTGAACCAAAAGTCTGACTTTTTGCAGTTACCATGCGTTATCTTCCATTTAGGTCCATGTTAAGCAATAAACTTCTTCCTTCCTCTGTGATACAGTCCTACTAATATTTGTGGACAAAATCACAGCTTCTTCAATTCCACAGGTTAAAAGATTCATAATATGGCATTTAGGGTGGTATGACCAGTACAGAGTTCAGAAGTATGCATTCATACTAAAACAATTTAGATTAATTTGAAGTTTGGTGGCAATTCCACAGTATTGATTTTTAAAAAAATATATCAATAAACAAAAGCCCCACCCCCAGATCCTTTTGATTTTCAAACACGGTGCACTCAAAAAGTTACATTTTTTTAATTCAGAAATTTGTTGAATAATCAATCAAACAAGCTTCTAATGAAATAATATAATATATATATATATAAATTCTGAAAATCAGATTTACCCCCAAGAGCCACCCTTATCTCCTACTCCCCCTTCCCAATACATCTCTACAAATGCCTTAGGTTTTATAGACATAAGCCCCACCCCCAGATCCTTTTGATTTTTAAAACACAGTGCACTCAAGAAGTTACATTGTTTTATACTTCACTTGTGCTTGTGGTTCACTGGATTCAAATACAGAGTGTTACATTTATTCCTATTCAGCCTCTTCCTATAAGAGTCACTTCTCTTCCTTATCTGTGAGAACCTTTTGAATCCAAATTCTATCATTCAATATATTTTATGTCATGCTAAATTTTATGTATCTGACAAATTAGTAAGCATGCCATAGACATTAATGTGTGTACACATGTGGACATTTGCATGTGTTTGTGCTTATGGGTATATGTGTATGTGTGCCTTTTTTCCTGAGTAGGGTAGTGATTAAGAGCTCATTCTCTGAAATCAACAAACCGTATTTAAATTCTGACTCTACCACTTAATACTTTATAATTTTGTTATATAATTGAACCTTGCTAAATCTTGGTTTTTCTCTTTAGTAAAATGCTTTCCTACCTTGATGGGTAGTTGTTAGAATTGAACATGAGTGTGTTTAGAGGTGCTTAGCATTGTTCTAGTACCTAGTCAGTAGCGGAGCTAATTTCTTAATCTCTCTTAGTTCTGTTTTCTGATTTGTAAAATGGAGAAAATAATATTTTTCTTACTAGGGTTTTCAAGTAAATAAAATGAGTTAATATATGTATGGGACTTAGAACAGTTTCTGACATGTAGAATTTATGATAGGTTAGCTGAAATCCCCACCAGCATTATTAATAGTTACTAGTATTACTGTTATTTATATCGTAGTAGGTTCTCAATAATTGCTATTTAATTGTCATTTTTTACTACAAAGTCATCTAGTTGCTTTATTATATTCATGATTAAAATTTCAATGAACTGCTTCCAGACTCTCTAACTTTAACATATTTTCAATATTTTATTTGATTCTTATTTGTAAGAGTTATTACAAACCAGAATGGGGAAATATTTGTTTATTCCAGTGTTTGTGTGCATTGCAGGGGGCATAAAGCTGAATGAAAAAAGCCTTTCTTCCCAGGGAGAGTCCAATCTAGTTGGTATATTTGGGAAGTCTTACTGATTTCTAAGGAAATTGAGATAGTAGCTTTCTACTATCCCAAAGATTAAATTCTTCTAAAGAGCTCTTTCTAGATTTCCTTTGCATGAAAGATACTTTAATGATATTCTACATCTTTCCCATTCTATCTAGTGCTTTACATTTACTGAGCACTTACTATGTGCAGAGCAATGTATGGGATGTCTGAGAATACAATTTCTCATCCAGGAAGTCCTGCAAGCTGGTGGGTAGGGGTGTGTAATCTTCTTACAAGGAATATACTGAAATTTTTGGAACAATAATATTGTCTGCCAGTGTCCTTTTCATGTGTCTATCACGTGAAATGTTTCACAAAAATATTTCATTTTTTTGCAGGTGGGGATGTCTTGATACAGGAGTGGAGGTATAGGGAAGCTATGGAGTCAAATTTGGATGGACAAAAATGGGTTGTACAAGTTTGACTGAAGCAGGGGTCAGGACTATGGATAATGAGACTTGGAGTGTGTTTGAATGATTTTCTGAAGTTTTACAAGCAAATAGAATTTATACATACATACACATTCCACTATGTATAGTATTACCTCAGTTTACAATACTTCCATTTTTACATTTAAAAAATTTATGACTAGAAATCACTTAAACCCACTATACTACTTCTGATTATACTTATATGTTACCTATTAGAATGTATTGAAATGACATATTGCTTGTTTCCTTATATTAGAATGCTTCATTAAATTTTAGTTTTCATTTAAGGTTAAAAAAATCAGTGTCTGGAAATGGCTTCAGAGTAATGAATTTCAAAGCTGTGGGTTCACATATTCTGCTTTATGTATTTATTTTTCCTTTATTGACATTTTTAGTTGATTAGTATAGAAAATACAACACCACAAAAACCTGCAGACAACATCATTTTTAAATAGTGTTCCAAGACAACAATTGTGGAGGTTAGCTATGTTACATAGTCAATTTTTATAAAATGTTCCTCCATATTACAAATTGGATTTTTTACATTTTTGGGGTGAAACTGGTTTTTGAACTATTATTATGAGAAAATAATCCATAAGGATTATATAAGACATAAAATATTAAAAATAGCAAACATGATTGCAAAACAGCTTTGTTAACTATCTTATTTCCCATTAACTGGCATATTTGCTAGTACATTACAAATAAGCAATAAATTTTTTTCTGAAGAAATAAATGAGAATAAAATTGTGAGTCCAATTTTCAAATACAGAGGCATGGTTCAGAGAAACATTCCACTTTCTGTCCTCAGGCTGTTTCTCAATAAACTCTTATAGAAATAGATGATATTAATGTTAATGGAGATTCATTAACAGTATGTGTAGCTCAGGGCAAACAGAAGTTTATTAAACAATACAAACTTTATTTAGAAATGAAAATCCATCTTTATAATTTCTTGCTAATGATCATAGATCAAAAATTTAAAATAGACTTTAGAGACCCTGTGGTCACATTCACCAATTTCACAGACAAAGACACGGCAGTGCAGTGACAGAGACTTTGCAATCAACTAATGCGTGACTCCCAGGTTAGTGTTAGTGCTCTTTCCTTCTGTACCTGCTGCCCTCCTGTTGCCATGTTTTATATGTAAATGGCATAACATTTTCATTCCACAGATTTAGCAACTGTTCTTCTGTATTTTTTAAAAAAAGAAAGATAATTTTATTTTTTCATCTGATTATTGGTTTTTCCTCCATTTAGTTTTGTATGTGATGCTGGAGATCAAACCTGGATCTTCACGCATGCTAAGCAAGTGCTCTACTGCTGAGCCACTTCTCCAGCGCCCTTGTAACTATTCTTTTTTAGCTTTTCTTTCTTTCTTTTTTTTTTGTTAGAGAGAGAGAGAGAGAAAGAAAGAAAGAATCAATTTTTTTTTATTCAGTTTTATGGTGGCTTCTGTTGCTCCAACACTTAGTTGTGTATGTGGTGCTGGGGTTTGAACCCATGTACTTATGCATGCCAGGCAAGCACCACAACCGCTGAGCCACTGCTCCAGCTCCTTAGTTTTTCTTTATAAAGAGCGAGAGGGACTGTGAGAGAGAGAAAGAGAGAATCGATTTTATTTAGTTTTTCATGTGGCTTTCGTTGCTTGGACACTTAGTTGTGTACATGGTGCTGAGTTCAAACCAGCATCCTTGCACATGCCTGGCAATGCCATGAACTCAGAGCCACCATTCCAGCCCTGTAGCTATTCTTTAAAAATCTTATGAACTACTAAATTTTCACAGGGTGATGATGCTAATGAATACAACATATTCACTCAAATGCCTTTGATTACATTTGTTATATATATAAAACAAATAGACTAAAATTTTGATGGTAACCTCAAACTATAAATTTGAGAAGTATGTTCTTTCTCTCTTTTACAGAAAAAATCATGTGTAAGAAAATTATCTTTTCTCCTACTTCAGGAAGTAAGAAATTGGTTAAAATATATGATCTGGGCTGGAGCGGTGTCTTGGCAGTTATAGCGCTTGCCTGGCATGTGCAAGTACATGGATTCAAACCCCAGCACCCATGTACACAACTAAGTGTCAGAGCAACTAAAGTCATGTGAAAAACTCAATAAAAATTGATTCTCTCTCTCTCTCTCACTCTCTCTCTATCTCTCTCTCTGTCTCTCTCACTGTCCTTCTTTAGAAAAAACAAAAATAAAATATATGATCTCCTTTAAGACCTTAATCAAAATGCTTTATATCATATATTTTTAAATTATATCTACTCTTTTATGTTTTTCTAGTGCAAAATTAGTAACCCATTTTTTAAATCCCCCTGCATTTTATTATGACACTTATTCACACTCACTATTATCTCTATTTTTAATATATGCCCCTTTAAAAATCACTCCTCACCTTTTTATTTGAGATTTGAAGAATGGGTGAATGAATAAATGATTGATTAATGATAATCATTGCCTGTATCAGAGTGAAAGGCATCTTTATTTCATGGGATGTTGCCATGGTTTCAGGGTAGTGGAGAATCTTACTGTTCAAACAAGCCCAGTTTCTTGCCTCAGAGGTTAAACATCCATTTCTTGCCAAGCTATTAAACTGGTAATTATGTTTTTTAAGTGTTTCTGGATCATGTTATGTTCCTGCCTTCATATGATGTCCAACCTGAATTAACATGACTGGAACAGATGCTAAATGATGGTACCCAAATCACTTGTGTCCTATTTTACACTTCACTCCATGAACTGTGCTAGACCAAGAGAACATTCGCTGGACAGCTCCAAGCAGCACCATATGTCTTCACCTTCGTTGGGTATAGACCTGTGCTCAATTTACTACCCACCTGATCTCACCAATGCTTTCTTAAAATGTAAATGGAAGGGAACATGTATGGCAATAAAAGTTTGAATTATAAGAATGTGTTTTTATATTTAAGATTTTAATAAAATTAATTTTGTATTAGTGCCAGTAAGGGAATAAGCAGTAGTTTTTATTGGCTGAAGTTCAAAACTACAGAGAAGTTATCCATTGGTTTTGTATAATGGACTGAAATTTATGGTGTCTTTATGCAGAAAGTAAAATTTGGACAAAGTTTAAAGCCATAGTTTTGAAATTTCAGAGATTAAAGTTGTTATTTTGGAATTGTTACATGTAAGACTACTGGGAGAATAGGAATAACTACATTAAAATTGAAAGCAGACCATGAAACAAAGAAAGCAGAGCTGCTCTCTGATTGGTGATGGATTTGAAGACAGTCTTTCCTAGGCTGTGTATTTTTTTTTAAATGAAAAAAGAAATAGTTTTATTATTGAAGAGGCATTAAACCAAAATGTGGCCCGTATCACAGGCAATCCACTAAGCTAGACTGTGCTTTTTGATATGGATATATATCTATATCTATATCATCTATATCTATATCTATCTAATTGTACCAGAGATTGAATCCAGTGGTGCTTAGGCACTTAGCCACATCCCCAGCCCATTTTATTTTATTTTATTTTGAGAAAGGGTCTCACTAAGTTGCTTAGGGCCTCACTAAATTGCTGAGGTTGGCTTTGAACTTGAGATCCTCCTGCTTCAGCCCCCCAAGCTGCTGGGATTACAGGTGTGTGCTATCATGCCAGGCTATGAAGGTATTTCTGTTTGTCTTCCTAAACTAATTCCCTGAGTCAAACTGAAGCATCTAAAAAGGCACAAGGTGACAGCAGGATTGGTTCCATTTGCACATACTGAGATTTAGTCTAGGAAAAAAATAATGAGGGAAATTAGGCTTCAGAATATATCCCCAGTCCCCAGTTCCAGGACACTTCATTCATTCATTTATTCAAGAGAGGGAGGCAGAGTGGGAGAGAGAGAAAGAGAGAATAAATTTCATTTATTTTTTTCATCTGCCCTTTGTTTCTCAGAAACTTAGTTATGTATGTGCTTTTGGGGTTTGAACTGGGTCCTTGTGCATGCCAGGCAAGAGCTCCAACCGCTGAGCTGCCACTCCAAGCCCAGGACACTCCATTAACTGCATAATGAGTCTGATTCAAAGTTAAATGTTTGATCTGAGCTTTTTCATAAAAATAGAAATTGTACTTTTTATGAAACTATTTTGAAACCAGTGAGGAAATAGGAGTCATGCTCTAGAAAAAGAAAAGAATGCATCCATACCAAAAATAAACAATCAGAAACTCTTTTGTAATTTAGTGTATTAAACATGGTAAGGAAGATTTCTCACTTCTCATTATGCCCAAAGGGTTAGGGTCACAACATTTTCATTCAATTTGCAGATGTTTTCTGAGCTCTGAACCAGCTCGATGCTAGGGTGTTGGGATTGCTTCTGGTGATAACAAGTTTGCTTGAGTGGCCCCCCCTTTGTATTTGAGAGTAACTAGTGGGAACTCTCATATCAGATGCATTATAATAGGAAACTCTGGGCTCAGTAAACAAAAGAAAGGTACAGATGTATGATTTCACGGTGGTGAAACAGGATGAACAAATTCAAGTGAGGCACCCATCCTGCTGTACATCCTCAACCAAGTACATTTCCCTGCTTCTAAGAGAAAGAAAAAAACAATACAAATATTCAACAATTCTAACAATTGCAGATAAGCAGAAATGTTATAAATAGAAGGGTATTGACTAGAATCTCCTGACTTCCAGAAACAGCAATCTACCTTTAAACCATTCAGAGGCCTAAATTTTACTTTTATATTCCAGATAAGGCCAAAATAATTTTTCCTAGGTCATTTCTTTTTTAGTGACTACATATTAAAAGAGTGTTTTTAGAAAAGGGAACAGAAGGTTACATATTAGGGTTTAAAATTCCCTTACTCCTGGATGCTTGTGCCCTACAAAACTATTTAACTAGTTTTGAAATATTCTGGGCAAAGTTAGTTAGATCAACTATTTGTACAGAATTTGCCTGGCTTTGTTTTGCATTCTGCTGGAATTTTCTTTTTTATTTAATTGCCTAATTTTTAATTTTACCTTCTTCCTGTAGTCTTTATATTGGCTTTCAGCTTTCAGTGTTTACACACATTAGGTAGCTGTAGAAAATTCTCATGTTCCCTTAGTTAGCCAACTGCATGTACATTATTTATTCTTTTAATATTTCCTCTAGAGTAAATACTCTGGTTCCTTAATTATTCCTGTTGATTTCTTCTGAACTTCCTGCAGTATGTCTCTCTTTTTCTCATAATGAGATCCCCAAACTGAATGCATATTCTCACTTCAGTCTCTCCTGAATCTCAAAGAGGGGACTCTTCCTGTGTTCCGTGTTATCATTTTTTTGCATATGCAGTCCAGGAATAACAATGACTTTCTTCACTTAACAAGTTTCAGTATGAACCTGCTCATAATTACCTTCCGAAAATATTTAAAATATTCCAGAAACATGAACTTGTTCCTCATCTTGTGACTGCAGGTGTGCTTGGTAGATTTGGGAAATGATCCCTGGTTCTTTGAGGCCAGGGCTTTCAAATTAGTGTCATTCTGTTTCATGATGATCCAACACGCTATAATCAGGTGCAGCGGGAAGTCCACTTCTGCAGCTTTTCCAATTTTCAGTTGCTTCATAATTGATGAAGTGTCAGGAAAAGAAGAGAACTAGCAAAAAGAATTCTTTCAGAAGAGGGATGGGGATTTCACCCACGTGAAAGGGAAGTGTCCATCCTTTGGTTTATCCTCTAAAGAGGTTTAATGTGAGCTACTTCTATGATCTCCTTCCTTCAATCATTTAGAATGCTGCTGTAATTAATTTCCTTGAAACACCATTTTAGAATATTACTCTTCTGAATAAAAACTTCTACATCTTCCCACTTTTTATATGACACAATCCAAACTCAGTACCCTGGCATTTAAGGATATCGCCAAATGTGCTCAGCTTTGTGTCCACTTTTCCCCATGGAATCCTGATTAGGTATGTACATATATGTATTTCACCCTTCCATGTTCTTGCAAATCAAATGCTGCTCACTGTACAACTTTCTTTTCTGTACAACTTGATCATATCTGTAAATTGCTTCTAGAATTCCCTTATTCCTTGTTCACAGGATCATTCATTTGGCCATATCACTCACTACCTCGTATTCTTAGATAGCCCTTTCTACATCCAGAGCGTATCTTTTAAAATTGTAATCTCTTAAGATTAAGCATAAGAGCTGTCCTTTCATTTTCTTTCATCTTTTTTTGCACAAAACCATTGATGAATGATTTCCAAAATATCCATAATGTTTGTGGGTAATGAAAGTACTAATTTACTAAGTGTTATGGGTTCAATTTAGTTCCCCCAAAATTCAGAGAAGTCCTAACCCTTAGTACTTCACAATATGACCTTATTCGAAAGCAGTGTTATTGTGGATATAGTTAGTTACGATTTCTTCATGCCACAGTAGGGTGGGCCGCTAATCCAATGTGATAGGTGTTCTTATAAAAACTAAACAAATATGTACAAAACCCCACAAATAGATGCTAGGATAGAGGCCAGGAACAGAGGCTTCCTGTAGGTCCTTCACAGGGAACATGGATCCTAAGTACGGCTAGATTGTGGAAATGTAGCCCCCCAAACTGTGAGATGATAAATCTCTGTTGTAGAAGCCACTCAATATTTGGTGGTCTGCTACTGCAACTCTAGCAAATTAACACAATACAAAGTTATGGACAGGGGCTGGAGGGGTGGCTCAGTGATTACACTGCTTGCCTTGCATATGCAAGGACACGGGTTCCAGGACCAGGTACACAACAAATTGTCAGAGCAACGAAAACCACATGAAAAACTAAATAAAAATGATTCTCTCTGACTGTCCTTCTCTCTTTAAAAAAAAAAGTTATGGACAAAATACTGCATTAGTAAGGCTATGACATACAATTTTATTTTTTCCCATTTGAGAAAACTATTCATGTTGACTGAGAAACAACAATTTTAAATTAATATAATGGCCATTAATGTCTTTTTGGATATAGATGATTGAGAACACTACCCTGAAAAACAATAAGGCCTCTCATTATAACTACAATAGATAATTTCCTAAGTATATCTTCTGCTTTCACAGCCTTGACTTATACATACTTGTCCCTCTGAGATTTGCCACTTGTTCTAATGATAGATTTATTGTATGATGAAGTGATAAAAAGACATGTGACTCTTCTGCTTATGAAAAGACTTCATTTATTTATTTTTTTGCTTATTATCATAACTTAAGCCCACCAAATTAGATCTATGAAGATGTACCTTTTTTAATCCATTTCATTTTGCCTACAGTTAAGAGATTTCTTTTGGAAATATATATGAGATATTTCCAAAACATTTGCTCTCATAAAATATAAATCTTCATGGCCACGTGTCCTGAGATGGTACCCTCCTTGTCCTAAAGTTCCTGACCAATGAGAAGCTTAAGTCATGAATTCAACTTTAAAGCATTTTATTACTGTTCTTTCACTTTATTTTCTCATAAAAATTTCCCTTTTCTTTCCAGAGGGTCAATGATATGTTGTTTTCTTCTACATTACTCACCTTTATCTAGAAGAGATAATATTATTCAAAGATGAATCTTGAGATCATAAAGTTGTTTATGTACACACAAAAATTTGCCTAAATGCTTCATACACTAACCACAAACTTAAAATTTATTTTGAAACCAGAAACCCCATACTATCAGATGAGTGTTTTGAAAATGTAAAGTACCGTGGAGAGAGAGAGTCCTGAGGCAGCGAATTGCCCAGGAAAGAAATGATGGAAGCTCAGATTAAGATAGTAGCTATTTGGTTGGTGTGGATGGGGTAAAGTTGGTCAAATTGTTACAAACTGATGACTTTTTAGCTTGGAGAATGAAAAAGAGAAATTGATGATAACTTCAATTGCATTTTCATTTGTTTGCAAGGTTATTAACAGAGATATTTATATAGTGGAAGCTATGTACAGTACTATTATCATTTATTAGTTTTAGGGAAAGAAGAAAATTATCATTTTATCATACCATAAATACAAACAGCATTAGAATAAGAGAAGTTCAAAATGAATAAACTTCCTACAATTCTTTTGTTATGAAGGCCTATGTACATTGTTAGTTGAATGTATCCAAAGTGGATAAAAATAAAATGTATAAGAAAAATTTCAAATAATTAATATTTTGATAATTTATAATAAAATAGAATCAAGACTGCTGGTATTGGGCTGGAGACATGGTTTAGTAATAGAGTGTTTGCCCTACATGAATGAGGCCATTGGTTTGATCCACAGTACTGGAAAAAGTGTTTGTACATTACAGAAAGTAATCTATGCTGCTAATACACTGTCCTGTAAGTAGACTATATAATGAGAAAGATTGCCTTGAATATTTTAAGTTCTTGAACTACATTTTCATTACTGAATTTAAAAATTAATAGTTTGGCTTTGGTCAATCATGTATTATAACTTGCATGATGTAGCTGTGGTGCTTCTAGGCTAATATTTTGTGTTTAGGCTTTAGAAAATTAGTTGTTCAGGATTTGGGGAGCATTTACCTTGTAAGTGTGATATCTTGGGTTCAATCCCCTACACTCCCAAACATAAGAAAGTGAGTTTCTCTACTTTTTTTGTAAGTATGAAGTTAGACAAATGATTTTAGATAATCCTTAATGAGGAAACACAAGCAAGATGCAATTGTAGATTTTTCTTTCTATAGTCTCCCAATCACTATCAAAAGAGATTCTTGCCATTCTCAAATAAGTTACAAAATTTTAAACAACTGAGAGAATACAAGTAACACATGGAAATAAAAAAAATTGAAAATTATTTTCCATGACAATTTATAAAAAGAATGATGTATTATAGGAAGAAAGCACAATGAACATCATTCATAGCAGACATGTGATGTAATTAACTAAAGATAATACATGTAAGTCAGGTACTTTTGTCTGTGCTTTAAAAATAGGGAACAGAGGTCCAGAGGAGTTAAGGTGTACACAAAATGACTTATACCTAACAGGGAGAACTCCTCCTGTCATGTCTTGTTATTACCTTCAATATAGTATGATAACTTTCAACAAGTACACAGACGCATATGGCTACACAAATTGCATAAAGGCCCTTCCTTTGGTCTCTTATCCTTCTGCAAATAATCTCAATGAAATTTTAAGCAAGTAAGTTTCCTTACCTCTTGCTTCAGTTGAGCTGTTTCATGTATTCATAAAATATCACCTTTCTCAAAATTAAATCTGTAAAGTAGGAAACAGTTCAAGATCTAAAGCAAAAATAGCTCTGATACTGAAAACCCTCACTGACACATCAAGGAAAGAAAATTTCAGAACAATATCCCTGATGAACATAGGCACAAAAATCCTTAAAATACTAGCAGACTGCATTCAAAAACATATCAAAAAAATAATACACTATGACCAAATGATATTCATTCCAGGGATGCAGGGATAGTTCAACATACACAAATCAATAAATGCAATCCATGACTTAAATAGAAGTAAGGACAAAACCCACATGATCATCTCAGTAGACACAGCAAAGGCCTTTGAAAAATCAAAGACACATTCATGTTTAAAACTTTGGAGAAACTAGGGATTAAAGGATCTTACCTTAACATTGTAAACAAACCCACATCTAGTATCATACTAAACGGAGAAAAATTGAAATCATTCCCACTAAACTCAGGAACAAGACAAAGATGTCTACTGTCACCACTCTTATTCAATACAGTCCTAGAAACACTTGCCAGAGCAATCAGACAAGAGAAGGAGACCAAAAGGACCTGAATAGGTAAAGAAGAAGTCATATTATCCCTGTTTGCTGATGATATGATCCTACACCTATAAGACCCAAGAAACTCCACCAAAAGACTGCTAGAGCTTATCAATGAGTTAGGCAAAGTATAGCAGGATGCAAGATCAATATGCATAAATCAATAACTTTTCTATACTCCAATGGTGATTCAGCTGAGGATGAAATCAGGAAAACCATTCAACTGATTTCTGATTACATTTTATTGATCAAAAATGGGCTACATGGTTTTCTACATGATCAATGTCCACATGAAAGAAATGTACCATTATCATGTTGACCCAGCTCAGTTCATCTCCTCTGGCAAAGACGTTCCCCTCCACTCCCTGAGACAAAGGGATTTGTCATTATTTGCATGAATTTGGATTTCTTTAGCACAGGGAAAGGATAGTGTTTGCCCCAATTTACATTTAAGCTTCTATTATTTGTTATTTTAAAAATTATCTCATTTGGCCAAAAGCTTTTTTTTTTCTACATTTATTAAAAGTATATTGCGATACAGGATACAGATGAGGGGGAAACATTGTCAAAACTGTAGCAATCAATGTGTATAAACTTTGATAACCAGGGGTAATGCTAAAACATAGATAAGCTACTATGGGTTTCATCTATTGCAGTTCCCCCCAGAAGAACTCATGTGTTAATTGGGTATCTAGTGTAGGAATAACATCGGCTTCTGGAATGGTTCCCCCATCTTCCCCATCACCAGACTCCTATGAGTTCTTCGTATACCCTCCCCCCTCCCCATCCCCTTCCCTACACCTCCAAGTTACCTAGGGA
>PVKS010017921.1:0-41052 GCA_004027875.1 Aplodontia rufa
ACTCTCCAACTGATATTTTCATTTGTAGTAAGCACTGAGATTGATTTCATTCAATACCTACCCCCCATCTCATCCAACCTTGCAGCACAGAGTGACTCTGAAGCTCAGTGCCATACTTTTGGGACTCCCTTATATTTATTATTCTAAATGAGATTTGGCTTTGTATATTGCCATTATATTACAATACATCTTCCCCTATATAATTTAGGATATTTATTAAGAGCTCTTGACTATTTTTAAATTAATATTTTGCACCCTATATAGTGTGTCTATTTTGTTTTCCTTTATGTGATCAGTACTTCTCAGATGTATATCTAGTTTTTATTATGAGGTCATGTGTCCATGTTAGAACATAGTTTGTGTCCCTCCAAGTGATTTTAGAGAAAGAGGAAATTATAATCCATGAGAGAGTTCCCAAGAACATCATTTCCTTCTATCCTAATGAAGAAGCTTCACTAATCCAAATTCCTCAGTAACGTCTTAAGAAAAACACCAGTATACAATTGTTTACTAACAGTATGCATCCATGGAAAAGCAATGGAGAAGTGAGAGCATGAAAGTGGCCATTTGGTTGTACGCATTTTTATGAGCTCTTCAACCCCAATATGTGGGATTCTTTGGGTGAGCATCATCTGTATTAGTATTTAAATACATTTTTGTTTAAAATATTTCTTAAAATATATTAAAGAAATTTTCTGTAGTTCATTAAGGATTAGAGATTTTTAAATGCCTATTATCATCTTGAAGTTGATATAAGTTTGAAAAATCTAATTAGGCATTTATTAAGAATAAATAAAGGCATATAAAGCAAATGCTTTCACATTTCATGTGTTTCCAAAATAAGCTTGTCTCATCATTAAAATTATGTCTTTAATTTAAATTCTATTTATATAACTTTTTAAATGTTCATATTTTATAAAAAATTCCACCAGTCATGGTGGCACATACCTGTAATATCAGTGGCTCTGGAGGCTAAAGCTGTAGGATCACAAGTTCAAAGCTAGCCTCAGCAACTTAGCGAAGCCTTAAGCAACTTAGTGAGATCCTATCTTAAAATAAAAAATAAAACAGGTTGGGGATATGGCTCAGTGGTTAAGTGCCCCAGGGTTCAATCCTGGGTACTCCCCCACCAAAAAATATGCCAACCTAGTATCAATAGCCTCTCCTCTTTCTTCCAATATAAAAATGAGTATAACTCCTCTTATATAACTTCATATATTTATTAATTTTTATGAAAATAAATGCATTACTTCTGAAGTCTTTTTATTTATGGATTTTTGGGGGATGACCAATAGAGATTTAACTATTATTTCATCTCATAAATCGTTGTGTTTCAATACCTACTTTAATGTGCTCAATTTTTTTTGAATTGTGTAGCTTCAAAAGTGGATATAAATAGAAATTTTACTAATTATTTATATTAGGAATCTAAATCCTCTAGTGATTCTTACTTTGAAATTGCTGTCAAGATTTAAAATGTCCATCTAAATTTCTGTGAATATTTATGGTTGTATTCTGTTCTCTGATTTCTTCAATTATGACTTCTATTATAATGAGATGTCTTTATCAAACTCATAACATTTTCAACATTTTGCCACTCAGTATGATGCTATTCTTCATTAGGGAGGTTACCTTCTAATGTGCTAGAAGATTATATCATGAATCATTGCTGAATTTTTATGAATGATGTTACTAAATCTGTTTAGATTGTCATCTTAACAGATGTGCATTTGCCACTATAGAATCTTTTCCATAGGGAAATGAATACACATGGCCATCCTTTTGCTTTGATTAGGGTAAAACTTAGGATAACACAAAATTAAACATTGAATAATTCAGCATCACTTAATACTAATACATTTACAGTATTGTACACCCACAAATTCCATTTAATTCTAAATCACTTCAACATTTTGCGTCCGTTTTTGAATGATATTTTTATACATATTAGCTTCTTTATTAACAGTCTCCCTACTTCCCATCCTCTACTAAAAGTCTTTGGATCATGTAGTATTGCCTTCTGGCTCCCAATGTGTTTGTTATAAAATAAGCTACTTTTGATGTTCATTGAAGGTGATTTGTCTCATATTTTTTAGTACATATAATATTTTACTTTTGTCTTTGATTTTCTTTAGTTATACTTCTATGTGTTTAGGTTAAATTTTTATATTTATTTTGCCCAGCAATTCTAAACTTAGGTGTTTAATATTTTCTCATCAGTTTTGGTAAGTTATAGGCCATTTTTAAAATATTGCCTTTTCCTCATGAACTATTTTCTTCTTTGGAAATCCTACAAATTTGACCCTTAAGTTCTTTCAATAGCTCATATTCAAATATTTTCCTCAATGCTAATTTCTTATATTTTTTTCTGACTTATCCAAATTGATGAATTCATTTACCTCATGGGAAACTGGCTAGTGAATACATTCATGAAATTTTAATTTTTAATTAAAATTTAATTTTGGAAATTCCATTGGATTATTTAAGCTTAACTTTTGATTTAAATTTTCAATCATTTTATTTATTTCCTTGATCAAAATAACAATAATTATTATAAAATCTGTGTCTGAGAACTCTATTACTTGGAAGTCCTTGGGGTCACTTCTGGTACCTTTCATTGCTTATGGATTTTGTTAACATTTTTTTTTATCTTCAAATGCATTGTCACTAAAAGTTTATGTGGATCTATAAAGATATGAATGATAATGATATATATACACACACATATCTATTTAATGTATGAAAGATAATTTAAAATCTAAAATTATAGTATCTTTCTTCAAAAAGATTTGTATTTCTCTCTGTCAGGGCAGAGAGGCACTTGTTAGTGGCAGGAGAAATACCAGATTATTACTATATCCTAATTGGAAAGGGGCATGATTTAAGGTTGAGCCTCAGTAGTTTCAAAGGTTTAATCTGAATTACTTCTGGGCTTTTTTAACGCAATCCTGGAAAGAAGCATTTATCAAGTGGTGCCCTCTTTGTTGGACTTTTTCATTGCTGCCCTAATGGCTGGTAAGTGTTTTGAAATCACAGATTAGCTTCTGCACATCTCAGCTGCTTCTTTTAAAATTGCCCAAAGCTTTGGGGAAGAACCAGACTCACTTTCCTAGATCTGCTTCTCCCAGATATTGGCTCCATTCACCTCCACTGCCTTGTTAGCACTGTGATGTTTTTATAGTCATGATTTTTTTTACTGTTTTTAATAACAGTTTAAAACCTGTAAGGGTGAGTGGTGAAATGGAAGATGTCTTCAAATTTTACCAACAACAGTCCCTTTGAGAACTATTTGTGTTCCCCTAAATCCATAGGTTCAAGCCCTAGTCTTCAGAACTTCAGAATATGACTGCATTTGGAGACAGGACATTTTTTTTTCTTTTTTTGAGAGAGAGGGAGAGAAAGAGAAAGACAAGAATCAAATTTTATTTAGTTTTTCGTGTGGCTTTCGTTGCTCAGACACTTGGTTGTGTACATGGTGCTGGGTTTGAACCCATGTACTAGCGCATGCCAGGCAAGCACCGTATCTGCTGAGCCACCGCTCCAGCCCCAGAGACAGGGCTTTTAAAGAAGTGATGAAGTAAAAACGAAATGGTTAAGATGGTCCTGAATTCAATTTGCCTGGTGTCCTTATAAGAAATGAAAATTGAAACACACAAAGGGACACCAAGAATATGTGCTCAGGAAAGTGCTTAAGGGGACACAGGGAGAAGAAAGCCAACTTCAACCTAAGGAGAGAGGTCTGAGAAGCAATCACACTTGCCAAAACCTTGATCTGGAACTTCCAGACTCTAAAACTCTTGGAAAACTCATTCCCATTCAGTTACTTAGTGTATGGATCTTGTTGTGGAAGCCCTAGCAAACTGGTAGCAGTTTCATAAAGGGAAACACTAATGCTTTAACCGCAAAACACTTTCAAATCACTGCACACACATAAAAGCAATATTAGTATTGTGTTGACATAAATAAATGAGGCTGCTCATGAGCAAAGATTAGCCCAGAAGCTCCAGTCATCGTGTTCCGCACGATGACTTAGGGCAGGGAATATCCATACCTCACTCTGTATGCCATGCGTAGCACCCCAGCTGAGAATCTCTTCTCTAAAGGATAAACTTCAGGAAAAAGTAAAATAATCTTATAAGGAATGTCTGAAATAAAAGAGAGGAAGATTCTTTCTATAAACAAACTGAAGTTCCAGGCAAAGTTTTACAATGTCTAATTGTTTTTTACCTTTGTTGAACAGGAGGATACTAATATAATTGCCAACTTCTCTGTTAGCTAAGTCCAAGTTTGTCTTACCACTTTCACGTTTCAATTGCTCTTTCCTCTTGTGCACCTGGTTTCTAACAAGTGGTAACAACGTCTGTGACTATGATGTCATTCTCTGTTTTGAGTTTCTTCTCTGTCTTTGGAAAGTATGGAGATTTTCCTCTTGTGTTTAGTATTAGCTGTGTGTTTCTGGACCTCTCTTTTTTTTATATTTTATTTATCATCACTGCGCCTTTCAAACACATATTTTATTGTATTTCAAGTATGAACAGATCGTGACATCTTGTACAGAAGTCCAATATAGTTATTATTCAGTTTTCAAGATATTCTTTTTAAAATATTGACTTGTGAGCCACTATGTGAGAATTTATGTATATTGGTTATTTTAAGGTATATGAAAACATCCTACATTTAATTGCACAATTGAAAATTTTACACAATTGACCCTATGTATAATTATTTATATTATTCTTATCAAATTATAGTTTATACTGTGTGCTTATACAAATATCTAACAATGAATCCCACTAGTAGGTATAATAATAGTGCATCAATATAAGAAGAAAGATACTATTTTTACCTTGGGACAATAAACACCAAAGTTTATTGCTTTGGTAAAATACTGATTGAAAAATATTTGTGTTGAGATTAATTTAGTTTAAGGCAGTTGTTCTGAACTAGGGGTAATTTTGTCCCCCATTCTGGGATATTTGACAAGGTCTACAGACATTGTGATTGTCATGTCTTGGGATCTACTGACTTTCAGTCGGCAAAGGACAGAGATGCTGCTATATCATACAATACATAGTAAAGTGTCACAAAATATGGTCAGATATTTGGACAAATTATATTAACCCAAAATTTCAATAAAAATGCCATAATTGAGAAAACTTGACCTAAACCTGCAAGACTATATTCAAAATGATCATTACCAAACCTGTCAAAGATTTCAATTTTTAAACTAATTTAATAGAGATTGGCACTCAGTTTTCTCCCACAAACCTAGGTTGATTCCATCTGTTCATATAGGTCTTAATGATTAAAAGCAGGATGATGTGAATGAGAGGATTGGTTCCTTGCTCACAGAACTGAACGAAGTCAACTGAAAGATCAATTCTGTAGTTTTGTCTTGTTCTTCTCCACTGTCACAAACTGCCACAGAATAGAACTTTGTTCAGAACCATTTACAATGCATTAATTTAAATCCTCTTTTTGTTATAATCATGCTGTTCTATTACAGTAAATTCAGATTAATTTAGGTCAGAGTGATCTTAATATTATCATATATATATATATATTTATTATGGGTAGCTGTCTTATACTTCTTTTTTTATCCTTTCATTGTTTATAAATACATATTTCAAGCATAAGTTCTCTTCAGAGTTTCTGCCAAAAGACTTCAAAGTGCTCACTTTTCAAGGAGGAAAGTGCTTATCTATTTTATCTTTAGAGAATCAACTTTGTTACATTGATCCCTCATTTATTTTTTCATTCTCCATTTCATTAATTTCACCTCTGATCTTATTTATTTCTTGTCTTCAAATGGTTTAGGAATTAGTTCCTGCTTTTTTAGGGCCTTGGGATGTAACCTTAGATTATTTATGTGGAATATTTCTTATTTTTAACATAGGCATTTAATGCATGAACTTTCCTCTTAGAACTGCCTTCATAGTTTCCCAGAGATTTTGATACATTGTATCTATATTCTTGCTTTATTTCAGAAATTTTTAAAAGTTTTCCTTTGAATTATTCTATGGTCCATTCCTTCTTCAAAAGAGTATTGTTCAATCATCATGTGTTTATGAGGTTTCTATAATTTTTCTTGCTGCTGATTTCTAATTTTATCTCATTATGATCTGAAAAATGTAAGGGATTACAGTGATTGATTTGTATTTTCTAAGACTTTCTTCTAAAAGATGGTCTATTTTGGAGACGGTTCTGTGATTTGATGAGAATAAAGTGAATTCAGCTGTTGTTGGATGAAATATTCTATAAATGTCTGTTAGGTCCATTTGATTTATAGTATTATTCAAGGGAGGAGTGTCTTCATTGATTTTATGTCTGGATGATCTGTCTAATGGTGAAAAGGTTTGTTAAAATCACCCCGTATTATTGTACTGCTTCTATCTGAGACTTATGGCATGAAGTTGTTATGTAATTGGGTGCATTGATATTTGGTGCATAAATATTTACTATACATATATCATTTTGTTGGATTGTTCTATTTACCAGAATATAGTGACCTTCTTTGTCTCAAAGACCTAGGAATTAGATAAGAAACACTGCAACTGCTAGAACAAAACACAGGGTCAACACTCTAACATATTGATGCAGGCACTAAATTCCTTAATAAGACTCCTAAAGCTCAAGAAATAAAATGAAGAAACAATTGAGTGGAATGATAGGAAATTAAAAAGTATCACCACAGCAAAGGAAACAAGAGCATGGAAAAAAAGAGTCTACAGCATAGGAGAAAAATCTTTGCTAGCATCTAAGAAACTCTGAAAGCTTAATACCATCAAACAAATAACCCAACCCATAAGTGGACAAAAGAAGACTTAAATAGACATTTCTCAAAAGTAGACAAGCAAATGGCCAACAAAAACTTGAAAAAAATGCTTAATATCATTAGCAATCAGGTACATGTAAATCAACAGCTCACCCCATTTAGAACTGCAGTCATCTAGAATGGACATAGTATAATTGCTGGCAAAGATGTGGTTGGTGGGGAAGGTAGAGTTACCTATTGTGGGTGAGACTGGAAATTAGTTCAACCACTTTAGATATCAGCACAAAGATACCTCAAAAGACTAGAAATGGAACTGCCCTATGATCCAGTTATCCCACTCCTAGGTATTTATCCAACAGAACTAAAATCACAAGCTATAGTGATATATGTATACTAATGTTAATAGCAGTGCCATTCACAATAGCCAATTTATGAAACAAGCGTAGGTGCCTGTCAACATGCAAATGGATAAAAGATGTTGCATATATACACAATAAAGTATTACTCAGCCATAAAGAAGAATGAAATTATGCTATTTTCTGGTAAATAGATAGAATTGGTGAACATCATGCTAAGTGAAATAATCCAGACTCAGAAAATCAAAAGTTATATGTTTTTTTCTCATTGTATAAGTGTGAGAGAGGAGAGAGAAAAAATTTAAAAAAAGATATATCATAAAAATAGAAGAGAGTATTACTGAGGAATGAAATCTATAAAATTTTGCTACATTCACATACAAATACACCACAGTGAATCCCATTTATGTATATATCTGCAATACACTAATTAAAAATAATAATGATAATAGTAGAAGGGATATCAGTAGAGCTCAGGGGAAAGAAGGAAGGGGAGGGCTGGAGCAGTGGCTCAGCAGTATTGCATTTGCCTTGCATGCACAAGGACCTGGGTTCAAACACCAGCACCACACACACACAGCTAAATGTCAGAGCAATGAAAACCAGATGAAAAAAACCTAAAAATAAAATTGATTCACTTTCTTTTTCTCTCTCACTGTCCTTCTCTATTAAAAAAAAAAAATAGAAGGCGGGGGAGGGAAAGATGAAGTACTGAATGAAATTGTTCAAATTATGTGCATTTATGCATTTACAAATGTGGAATAATGAATTATATTATTGTGTAAAATTATAATGCACAAAAAAGAAAGTAATCACCAAAAAACTATTAAAGTGCTGTGCAGCTGTTACTGAAGATCTAACAGAGAGGGTGTTATAGATAAATCTCTCTCTCTCTCTTTCTCATATATATTTGTGTATGTAAATATTAACATATAATTAATGATACCGGTTACTTCCCATTAGTTCCTTTTTGCCCCTGCCATCCTTAGGCATTTGCTTTTCTTAGCTGCTCTTCTGTATAATGCCCAGTTCACTGGTCTATCTCCATTTCTTTCCAGAAAGCCTCTCTTATCTGCTTCTCTAGTGTTATGGCTTGGGCATGTGATATCTCGCCAAAGGTCATGTGCAATGCAATGCAAGAAGTTTCAGAAGTTCAGTCCATGGTTGGCCAACGCCACAGCTCTGGACATTAGGTGAAGCAGAACATCATGGTCAAAGGACGTGGAAGAGAAAAGCAGCTCAGAACATGACAATCACTGAGCAGAGAGAGATCTGTTCACCAGGGACAAAATACATACCTCAGAGGCAAGTCCCCACTAAGGTATTCCCTCCAGCTACACTCTACCTGCCTACAGTGACCACCCTGTTAAACCATATCAGTGGATTAATGCACTGATTAGGTTACAACTCTCATGATCTAAGGATTTAACCTATGAAATTTCTCAAACATGAGCTTTTAGGGGATACCTTATATCTAAGTCATAGCATCTGTTATGCAACTCTGACTCAGTTCCTGCCTCCTAAATCTCACAACCATATAGAATTCTCTTTCTTTCCTTAGAAGAAATGAATTGCGTTCTTTAGGTCTTTTTCACATACTTTAATCACATACACTTTGAAGAAATTTCATGTCCATTTTAATAAAATTTCAGCCCTATAAAAACAAAAGTCCTTAACAATGGATCAAATTGAAGGGGAAAATCCAGATGTTTTCAGAGATAATGCATAATCATATTCGCTATAAAAGAGAAGAGGTCAGCCAAAATGTTCCTTGACTTTAGAAAACACAAGCCTTGAAAGAAATTTATTTCTAAAGAACACTCCCTGTCAGATTCACAACCCAGTTGTGCTAGTGGGATAGGTTGCTAAGAGACAAAAGAAAATACCCGGAGATGGCTTGGAGACATAAGGTTTATTGAAACTTGCTCATAGGGAAGGTCTTATGGTGATGGGCTAGACAATTGACTCTGTCCCTTACGGTGCTTCACCAGAAAGTCCAGTGGCAGCCAGCTGGAGGAGTGGCTTTTATGCTGTCTGTGCCAGTTACCTCAGGGAGATGGTTTTCTTTGGCTAGGATACATAAACAGTGACATCTTTAGCTTGCTCTGTTCCGTTGTATGGCTAGCATTTCAAGGAACAGCTGTATTGGGTAAACCCAAGAAAGCAGTTTCTATAGATAGCCCTAATGCACCCAGTCTCCAACATGCATGAGAGATAGGCTTAGTGTCCTTCATGGTAATACTTATCTGGGTATTCCAGTTCAGGCTCACTGTCAATGTTCCTTTAACTTTGCTATGTTCTTGGGAATGGAAAAGGGTATTTCAGGAATTCAGTGTTTACTGTCCTATAGTTTTTGAAGGATAACACAATTTCTTTATTAAATTATACAAAAAGTGAGGAAATAAGGCAGCTGTTTGGCTAGGATCCAAAAGTAACCCCACGGTAGCCTGGAGGTATGTGATAGGAAGGGGCATGAGGGAATTCCAGGAGTCAGTATGGATGGGGCAGGTGCCAGGCTGGTGGATGCAGAGTTCAGGTAGGAGAGGCTACCCAAGAACAAGAAGAACAAGCACTGGTGGGACAGGTAGAGATAATGGCAACACACCCTTGAATACACATGTTTGAACAATAGAGTTAGTGTTGAAAAAAAAAAAAAAACCACGTACTATATCCACATATTCCCAATGTAGTTTTAATGTTAGGGTAGATAATTCACAGCAAACAAGTACTTTACACACACTGACACATAGACTCCCACAAACCAAGTACACACAGAGACATAAATACAAACATGCACACACTCCATATCCATAAACACATTGCCTTTGCATCCTACTACATCTTCTTGGCTTACTGTCTTTTCTTTTTCTATCACCCTTACCTATTTTGGGATAACTTCAGTAATTCTTTCTGGAATATTTTCCTCTTATATAATGTCTCACAATATCACCTGCAGTGTTCTGTGTCTGCCTTCAGTCTGTTCCTGAGCCTGGAGGCTATCTGTGGCAATGCTAGTAATCTATTTGCCTTAGCGTCTTTTCACTGCGTAGCTGCATCTTTCATGACAATGACAGAGGATGTCCTCAGGCAGACGTTCACCAGGATGGCTTGAATTGTTATTTATAGATAGTATTTGTCCATTTTATTTCTCCCACTTCAAACCAAGGCGTTTTTTTTTTATTTTAAAAGATATTTGTTTAATTTTATCCAAATATATAAGTATATTTAAACTCTTTTTTTAAGGAAGCAATGTTTTAGCCAGCAACAATGATAAACACAAAATTCTATCCATTTATACCATGGAATTCTACACAGCAATTAGAAACAATGATATTGCAGCCTTTGAAGGTAAATGGATGGCTATGGAAGAAATTATGCTGAGTAAAATCAGCTTAACCCAGAGAACCAAGGGTAGAATGTCTCCACTGATTTGTGGAGACTGGAACTAGACCCTAGCCATTGAGACAGGTGATCTATTATCATGTGGTAAATCCAGATAAGGTATAATGTTATATAACATAATACTTTTTTAGAGGTATTATGGGAAGGGGAAGGGAGGGATAAGGGTGGGTAATTGGGGGGCACTCCTGGGGGTAATTCTAATATCCAGAATCTATACACATTTTATATTATTTTGTTAAAAACTTGTATGGTTGTTCTATAATAAATTTCTCAATAAAATTAAATCGAAAAAATGCTATCCATTTGTTACTTCTTTACCCAAACTATATCAAGAATAAAGAGATTATTAGCAATTTACAGGAATGCAAACCTGAACCTACTGCTGACAGAAAGAACTGTACACGTTTACAAAAGCATGTCACGGTTTTATCTTAAGCCTGAGGAAACCGGTAGCGAAGAAAACAAACACTTTCTAAATACTAAAAATTAAATGAAACTGAATCAGGTTCTCTAGAAGTATGGGATGTTTACATTGGAGTTCATGTTGCTTTTTGCTGTTTCAAACAGGAGCCAAATTCCTGTAGTTCTATCCATTTGTTATAGGTAGTTATAAATCAGTCAAATCATTTTATAGAATTGCATGTTAAATATATTGCTAGAAAGCAAGCTCTGCCAAAGGGAGAATCCATTATCTTCCAAGCTGTGTTTAAGTATTGAGCTACTCCAGAGTTTCTCAATAAATACTCCAACAGAGGGTATTGTCTATGTGCATCAGTTGTACTGTGCTCTCTTGGTTTTATGTAATTTCAAGGGTGTTACAGTTAAATAACAGAACAATGTTTGCTTCCAGTTCTACCAAAACAATTTAAAGAGTAGAACAATAATTTACAAAGTAGCTATTGAAAACTTGTCATCCATTTATGGCCCAAAATATAGTGTTTGTGTTTCACAAATAAATGCGTTCTTAGGGAAAGACCAAGACTGATGTTTATCTTGTCACTTAATTCTGAGTCAATTTATGTGTCTCAAATGAATGCTGGTGAAAAGACAACAAATGTGTTTTTACATTGTCTATGATTTGTTGTGTTCTACTCAATCTGATTTGAAAAAAATTTCCTCCATATTGTGAGTTTAATTGTAACATGTGCAGAGTTTGCTCCAGACCTTTTAAGTTTTTCTCTAGTGGACATTAGTGGTGCATCCTGGGAGCTTTTCTATAGGTGCCTGGTGTCCCAAACACTGCTAACCAAACAGCTGTTGGAACAGATCATATTTGCATTTGTAGATTAGAAAAGCTACACTCTCTTGGAATGAGGTATTATGACTCAGGCTCATGGGCCCCTTTTAATTTTAAAGGAGAGGATTTCTTTATGACTTTATTTTATAGACACACTTAATTATGTATGCATGAGGTTCCTATGACACACTTTTATCAGTGAGAGCTTTATATAGTTTTGAGTGTGCCTTAGGCTTCCTCAAAAATTGCCAATATTACAATTATGTTAAAGTCATCCTATTATTATAGCTCCTTCTTTAAAATACTACATTTAGAATAAAAATTATTTTAGTAGGCAATGCATACCTTCAAGATTTGATTTTGTGATCTTTTTTGAATAAAATCTTCTTGCTTTTAGTATTAGGTTTCATTCATACAAATAAATTTCTTTCAAAGAAATATACTTTTAAATTTTAAACAAACATCCTCCTGGATTCATAATTATGAAAGAAAATTTGTCCATATGAATAAATTCTAAAGACAGAAAATTAAATAAAAATAGAAACCAAATGCTGACTTCTGTTTCTCCTTTATTATATCTGGTACTGATTTTGTATTTCAAGCTGTAGTCCCATAATAATGGTGCTAAGATAATTTCATACCTATGTTAAAATACAACCTGAGGGCCGTACTGAAGACACACATTTATACTCTTTGTGAATAATATTTTTTCTGAAAATAGCATAAGAAAATCAGGACTGTCACTCTTATTTGCAAGATGTGCAACAAGAGTATAAGTGGAGGCACACATTTCAAATGTCTGAATATTTGAAATACACAGAATTAGCTGACAAACTGTTAATAATACATGCAGTATGCTTCTTCCTTAAAGAACAATTTTCTTTTTTTATCAAATTAAGAATATGTTTAAAATTCTTATTTTATGCTACTAAAAGTCAGTAAGATGTCATAGATGAGATCTGAAGAGGTGGCTCAATGGTTGGAGCACTTGCCTAGCATGAACAAGGACCTGGGTTTGAACCCCAGCACCACATACACAACTTAGTGTCAGAGAAGCAAAGGCCAAATGGAAAATTAACTAAAATTAATTCTCTCTCACTCTTTCTCTCTCGCATATTTTCTCTCTTTTTTAAAAAAGTCATAGATGAGTATAATTAAATATCATAGCATATGTTCCAGTAATATAATAGTAAAATAAAAGTACAAAAATTTATATATTATCATACATACACATATATTCAATAATATTTTTCTTGGCTTGATTGCAGTCCTCCATTCAGAATAGAGAAATATTCTGCTTTCCACAATTCGTTCTGTCTTCTTTATCAGCTTGGCCTATTATCCTCAAGTTTTGGTTATCTTCCCTAGACACCATAAACTTTGTCACAGAAGTCCTTTGGCATGCACAAATGATTAGAATTTGCAAGGTTTGGGACTACAAAAATTCTCAAATTTAAGCTTCTAGTTGCCTGCCTCCAGAGGTATCTATTTCCTATACTTGCTAAATAATTCTCTAGTGCTCTTAATAAATACATAGAGCAAAGTGCTCTTATGCTCTGATACACAATAGTTTTATTATTGTTAATTTGAAGTAACCTATGATTTTTTAATGTCCTCTTTGATACTTGAATTGTTTAGAATAGTCTTGATTTCCATTGGTTTAGTTTCAAATAGTTCTACCAAAAGGCACAGATTAGAAATGGGATGAGTGTGAAAGTGGTAGAGAGTCAGGAGAATTCTGTTGTCCAGGTTTCAACAGGTGAAAGAAGAGGAGAGACTGTTCTCTCCCAATCACAAGACCTATAAACATTGCTTATCAGAGATACTGATGCCATTTTAGATCCAATGGCCTCCCAAAAGCCTCTCAAAAGTCTAAGTAGAGGAGATAGACTTCAATTCTCTGTACACATAATGTGTTCTCTGGCATTCACAGGCTGCGAACTTGTAGGTAACCATAGGGACTGTAGATTTTGTCTCAAAATTTTATTCATATTTCTTCTTCCTCTAGCTAAATGAAAGAAAATACTTTATGTGTAACCTGGAGAATTCATGTCTTCAAATCTCTAGATAATGTCTCTCTCCAGAATTTATCAAAAAGATTATGTTAGTTATGTGGTGTGGCAGAAAGGAATGAAATAAAATAGGATTAATGGCAATGGATGCTCAGATGCCATATAAAGTGTCAACTGAAATACACAGGGGTCTTCAAAATCAAACAATGTGACAGAGTTGAGCCTCACATTTTGTTCTAAAGTAAGTGCAATGGGCAAAAGCAGAAACTTACCAGAGAAAATTCTTTGAGAGAGCACTGTTAGGGACTTTTTCTTAAGTAATTCTTACAAGACTAGTTTTTTGAATGTTAATTTTGTTTTGTTTTGCTTGAAAATATGTTGGAATCATTTGGCTACTATTTGGGGATATGGTTTAAGTGTATACCTTTAACTGCTAGGACTGCATTAAATACAGCAAATGACAACGAGATTGACAAAGGAATGGAGGCTGACTTGGAGACAGAAAAAACTTTGTGTCTATTTCATGCAAGGGAGAAATTATCACAACTATTTAATTTGATACTTTTGTTATTCATACCTTTTGATATGAGTTGAATTAGTGCAAGTACAGTAATGTTTAACTTAACCTTGATGTCACTTTGCCTCTACTTTTTTCTTCTTTTTTTCTTTTGTAGGTGTAGTAATGGTTATTGAATCTAGGGCCTTATGCATGCTAGGCAAGTTCTCTACCACTGAACTACATTTTAGGTCCTCATCTCATATTTTAAAAAATGTTGATATTGAAAAATCCTATCAATTTAAGTTGAAATAAGAAACACAAAGTCTTGTTCATCATAATTAAGCATTGGATATTCATGTTTTAGTAACAGTAAACTTTTGTTATTCCTGGAATTTTAGGAAAACCTGCAAAAGATTTCAATTTTTTTTGTTTTCTTCTTTAAAAGAATATCAATACATATAAAACATATCATTTCTTATTTTATGATAATTAACTATAATGCCATGAGATTTATTTTAATCTTAGTAATTTATTTATACATTAGTAAATTTATGTAAGTGGATTTGATATTAGCTTTTGGAACAGATTCCTGGAAATTATGCTTAACATTTTGAGAAAATTGTTCCTGCCAAACTGAAGCAAGTACAAGTTGTGACTCAGATTGCCACCAGATGTGGAGTAGCAAAAATATCTTTTATATGTGTGTGACTACATACATATCTATGATTTTAAAATTAAAATTCATAATTTAAGCTTTTTTTAACCTCCCCATGCACTATTCTCATCATTAAAAATTTTATGGAAGGGACTGAAATTTAATAGTAAAGTGTCAGCACACTCCATGCTAAGCATGTGCTTTCTAAATGTGTTTGTACATTATCTGGATTTACTGTTATAATATTACTGGCTTAAATGATAACTCATAATTGAATATTAAACCCTGAGAGTAAAGATGCAAAGCTTCCTACATAATACAGTCTGGAATAAAATAGAGCAGAGAGTGTGATCACAGTAAAATAATGTGCTTCAAAAATCGTAAGTATGTATTACCAGCTACAAAACTGCATATTAAAAGTTGAGATTATAAGTAGCTAGAATCCTTAACTCTTTGAGGAAAATAATCATGATGACTATGAATATTAAAACTAGAGTAAGTAAAATTATAAAAACATTCTTATATCTCTGTAAACAATAATGCTTTAAATGACATTTAGTCATAAAACTATATTGCTTAAAGGAATCAGAGAACCCCAATCTCCTGATTTTGTGTAGGAGGAAATTGTAGGCCATCAAGATTAATTTCCTTGCCAGGGTCACAGAACCAGCTAATGACAGATCAAAGTTTTAAAACCAGGTATTCTAATTCCTGTCATGTAATCTTGCAACTGTAGAAACACAAAGTGCTACAAGATTGTTGCAGGATGGTGTGTATAATTACGGTCAGAGTTCTCAGCTGACAGACCTGGTTCTTTTCTTCTAAGTTTTCTCACTTAGTTACATAATTACCATATTAGTTTTATTATCTTTTTTATTTGATTTTATAATTTATAACATAGGAATAAATATAGATTATACATGTAAGAAATTATTGTGAGTGATAAATAAAATAGATTGTTTAAATGCTCAGCACAGTAGTTTGCATATGATAAGAGCTGCATAAATATTATTTTCTAATATATATTATTTCTTTGAAAAAATGCTAATAATGTGGGCCTTTGAAATAGCTCCTCTCATAAAAGCTTATCTCAAATGACCCAGAATTAATACTTTCAAACTTTCTCTGCTTTCTCACCAACTTGAAGTTTTCTATTGATCTATACAATTAAAAATGTCCATTCATTAAAAGACAATTAAGGCTGGAGTGGGGACTCCACAGTTTTGGTGCTTGCCTTGAATGTGCAGGAACATGAGTTCATACCCCAGCACCATGTACAAAAGGAAGTGTCTAATCAAGCAAAGCCAAATGAAAACTAAATAAAATTGATTCTCTCTGTATCTCTTTCCTTTTCACTTTTCCTCTCTCTTAAAAAAAAGGCAATTATATGAGTAACTCATAGTCTTTTCAGTTATATGCCTCAAATTAGTCATTAGAATTAGAATGATCTTAAATTATGCTATAGATTTTATTAGTATTATTATATCCCAAATGAAGGACAATCTTATGCACATTTAGTAAACTTGATGGGATTCCCAACTGTACTTTCAACTATTAAACACAGTTTGTTTTGAAGTTTCAACAGGTCTATCTTCTTCATTCTTGCTAATAGTGTTCTAGGAACACATGACTGGTAAACTGCAAATGTTCCAGCTATCTCGTCTATTTTAGGCATTTTCCATCTCTTTTTAATATACCAGACTTATCCAAAGAAATGTGTCCATGGTGAATTCACAATGCTTCTGGCCTTCAAGGCTTGCCATCCACTCATTAATGCTTTTATTATATCCTAGCTTCTCTTCAGATTGCATAGATCTTTTTCCTTTTGTTTTCTTTCTCTTCTCATTATATTTATAACTACATCCCAAACAGGAAACTTCCACGCCCACAGGATTTTACCTCACTATCTTCCAAACACAACAGGAGTTTGCTTTTGCTTTTGTTTTTGGTTAATATTTGGGTCTTTGATTGTGTGTTTTATGTCACCTACAATATTTCTCAAGTAAATTGTCCTTTGCCTGCCATTTGGTTATATGTTGAATATACTAATCCTTATGATTCCTCCACATTTTTCCTGTTTTGAAATTTGTGAGTTCCTTGAATGGCCCAACAACCTAAAGTCAGCACAGATCTGGTCTTCAACAATGCTGCTCAACTGATATTTTAGAAGCAAGTATGAAATGTATCAGCTATTGCAGAGTAAATGTATATGCAGAGTATATGCAGAATGTGAGAAGGTATGCTTTTTTGAGTGAAACAGAACTTCTTTTTCAAATTAAGCTTCAAGATTTAATAAGTACCCATTTCCATATTTCAGTTCACTTTGGAAATCATTTAGCAAGGACTTTGAGTCATTTCTAGTAGATTTTAGAGTTCAGCACATTTTATCTCTACAGATCCACAGTGCTTTTCTCAATCCATAAAGAGATGCATTATATGATTTTGTGGATTTAATAGCAGATACGACAGCACTTTTAGAATCAGCATAGGCTAAAAGGTGATCTTGAAATTTAGAAATTCTTAAGAGATGGAACATATATTCCTTTTCTCTTTACAACAGTTGAACAAGTGACTCACTGTTTCCCTGGGATGGTTTCAATTATAACAAGCTGTAAAAGAAGCTACACTGGAAGTACAGCCTCACCTCTTCCAACTCATCTGGAGAGAGCCTGCAGGCTGCCATCAAATACTCACCCACGTGTTAGTTTTGAACTTAAATGCTCACCAGATCCTCAAGCTTCAGACAAAATCTGGTTAAGGGGTCCATGAAGAGTGATCTAGAATAGTTGTCCTGTCATTTGGGTTTTAAGCCAGACATTTTGGTTTTATTTGTTCTTCCCAAATATTATAACATAATGAATTATGGATTCTGTTCCAGTAAAATATATTTAAAATATAGAAAATAAAGTTAGAATTTTACATTTTTTTTGTAAATCAGTAAAAGTTATTTTATAACTAAAAAACAACTAAAATAAATTCGTTGACCACCTTAGGTATAATGCCCTAGGCTAAAAATGCATCTTTTTTGAAGGAAATACTTAACAAGAGAGACTAAAACTGAAAATTAATCCAGAAATATATTTTTCTTTCACATAAACAAACTGCAGCATTATTATCCCACTTATATTTTTATATTCTTTGAAGTACCTAGATTGACACATGGAAGAGATAATATTTACTAAGGTAATATATGGTAAAAGTTATTTATACATCTATTTTTTCTGAGTTAATGCTATATTGGAAAATTATAATTTTTTATTTTGATCACAACTAAGAAATAAGTTTTCTTAATAAGTATTTACATACAGGATAAAAGGTTTTATAATTCATTTAATTTCCCAAATCCTGCATGTTAAATTTCAGTTTACATAGAGAGCTTTTCATTACATATTTACTTTAATGAATTAATTTATTAATTAACACACAATCACATTCAAAAAGTACTCAAAGCATGAAAATAAGATTCAATGGATTTTCACCAAATAACAATCAGACAACTACTCAGATCAAAAAAATAGAACATTACCAGCACCAAAAAACCTCATAAATCCTTTTCCAATTGATACTCTTCATGTTCATCAGGATTAGCCATTATCTCAGTTTAAAACTATTAATTTTGACTCTTTTTTAATTAAGTATAATCATGAATTATATGCACTTTTAGGTCTTTGTCTTCCTAGCACTTTCTTTATGAAATTGTTATGTGACTCCCATAATAGTGATTTAATTTTCTTTGCTGCATAATAATTAATTCTGTAGATATTACACAGTTTGTTTATTTTACTGTTGATGGACAACTGAATTCTTCCAGTTTTCCACCTGTTGCAAATAGAGCTCTTACAAAGGTTTTTTATTTGAATTTGCATTTCTGTGGACTACATAGCTAGTAGGGTAGTGATTATTAGTTCATAGGGTATGCCCATCCTCCGCTTTGGAAGGAACTACCAAATACAGGAAATCTTTTGACTTTTAATAGCAAAAGTGCTATTCTATTTGGATTTAAAAATTTCCTGCAGTTTCTCTTATTGCTCTCTATTCTTATCTATCCTTTCTTACTTTTGGATCAATACAGGTTATTGTTGCTAATTATTTCATTTTTTTCCTTTGAGTTTTGAAAAATTCTTCTTTGCACATAATCAATGGTTATGTAGAAAATTAAAACATGGTTTAATACAATCCAATATAATTTAGCACTGTTACAACTTCCTATACAATTTTCTTCTGTGAACACTCAAGCTTGTGTTGTTGAAATGAGTGTTATAGTTCTAAATTTTAAATCTCTGAATTCAGCATAATCATCATTGTCATCAAGAAGCACTGGTGTCTAACTTTTCTGAGTATGGTAAGACAGAAAAGCCACACACAGCACAAGGTACATGACATGTGTAAGGCAAAGTGAAAGCCAAGGACTCAACGTGAGCTGGTTCCTTAAGGCTCAGGAAAAACCTCCTAGGGTGGTTGGTGGTCTCACCTGCTGAGGAATTCTGGAAGGCAGCCTGCTCTGAGTTTTTACCCAGGTCTTGCTTGACTAGCTGGGATTATACATTGAAGGACATCCTGGATAATTTTATTGGTGGGGATGTATTGTTTTAGCAATGCATTATTTTTTTTCAGCAATACATTAATTTTTTCTTTTTCTTTCTCCCCTGCCCAAGCTGGCTCAGTTTCTAAGCCTATCTTCTTTGTACTTAGGATTTGACACAAGATGTGTGAGAAAAGATTAGGTTACTTCTGTGTAAGGCTCAATTGGATGAGTGTTCTTTCTATCCAGAATTCTTATTCTTCAAGTGATGGTTGCTGTGGTATCTGTTTTCTGGCTAAAGTTTTATGGTGGCAGAGGAGTAGTTTTGCTACAAGCCACTTCATTTTTAAAAGAAACAGTTAAATTCAACGAATGCTCTAAGTGATTGAATAAATAAAAATTATCTTTATAAAACCATTAAGCCCACAAGATCACAAAATGATATATTTTTATACCTAGAAGTGTTCTGTTTTCAAAATTAGCCTATGAAAAATATTCATATTATGTTTAACCAGGTTACCAGTTTTTATACAGGATTTCTAGAACAGAGTAATAAAATTTTGTTCCTCCAAAGAATCACACAAATTGATTATTTGTTTTGGGAATCATCCACTTTTAATATGGACTATTAAAAAGTAAGTAATACGTATTTTTTACTTTGAAATTCAATTTTCTTAAAACAATTTTTTTTTTTAGAATTGCAACAGCATCCACTAGTTCTAAAAACATAACATTTATCAGGAAATACAAAGAATAAAGTCATCCAAAATAGAACACTCTAATTTTTTATGTGATTATCATTTAAAGATCATCATTAAATTTTATTTTTTAGAACATTTTGAGCAGAAAGCAGAGAGCTCCCTATGGTCCCAGTTCACATCATTCACGACCTCTCCCACTTCCACATTCTGTATATAATGACACATTTATTACAGTCCATAGTGTATTAGGATTCATTCTTGCTAGTGTATTTTCTATGGGTTGAGATAAATGTACAGTGACTTATAACCACTATAACATCTTATACTTTTAGTGTTCTAAAACTTCAGTTTCCACCTGTGCAGTCTTCCCCCAGCCTAACCTCCACAACCACTACTGTTTTACTGTCTCCACACTTCTACCTTTTTCAGAATTATATAAGGTTGAGATCATGCAATATGTATGACTATGTCTTCTTAGAATTCTTTACACACAGATTTATCCACACTGAGCTTCCTGGAATACATTGATTTCAATTTAGGATTTTTTTAATCCTAGACCTGGTTCTTGTAGATGTTTCTAGTCAGGAGTTTTGCTCAGTAAGCTATGATACTCTATTTTCCTGTCAGTCTCTCTAATTTGGGGACAGTGATTTGATTTATAACTTTACTTCTTGTATGGATCCAAGAAAATTGTTGATTTTCCCATTCAACTTTTTACAATAAGCAAAAGTCAAAGTGGCAACTTCTAAGTCCTTTATGTGCCAGATGAGAAACTGGAAGAAGCAAAATAATTTTAATAATATATTTTATTTTTAGGCAAATATATTCCAAACTTTGTCATTCAACTTATAGCCCTTGGTTCATTTCAAATGTTCAATAGCCACACAGGACTAGTGTCTTCTGCATAGAGCAGCATAGTGCTAGAAACTCCTGCACTGGTGCTCAGATTCAGTCTAATGGACAAAAATGGATAATTTTAGTAATTCTCTGCTCATTGAAACATTATGCCAGCGTACATGAGATCTATATTCTGTCTTTTATGAAAGAAGTTTCTCAAAACATGGGACTACAAATAAAAACACATATGAAGCGCTAGATTGAACTACACAAAACTGATCCTATAAATGCAGAGTTTTAAATTACCACATTATATTATTTGCATAATTTGGATTTCTAACATGTACAAGCATTTCTTCCTTAAAATGTATACATTGGTGATGTGAGGAACAAAATATTGACAGACTGAGCAATATTAAAGTCATTAGACTACTTTTGAAGAATTTTTTTTCTGGAATCCATAAATTAGAGCTGATCACTTATTTAAAAGAAAACATTCAAGAAAATAAATATGTCACAGAGAACACATCATAAAAGGTTTAGAGTTTGAAAGGGCTGCTTATACCACCTTCTTTACCTGGTTTATAGTCATCCTGTATTCTAAAGAGAGTGATGTTATATTTTATCCTTTTCAAAACAAATATTGACTATACCTTATCTTCCTTCCAGGCTCCACAACTATTTCTTTATATAACTTTTCATTCAAACATGGTTGGTTGTTTAGGAGCCAATAATTTTATTAATTAAAGATTTAGGGTGAAGAAAATGGTGAGTAGAAGATGACCAAGATTGCTTCTCATGTGAATCCAAGAAATTTTAGAAAGCACCAGTCATAATCTAGTTCCTGTCCAAGGGGCTGCATACAAAACATAGCTTTGACGCTTAGGTGCTCACAGAGTGGTGAAGTAAGAAAGAAAACATAAATGAGGTCACAAAGTATGAAATTATGCCATGGGAACAGAAAAGAAGTAAGAGCTTTTCTCCACCAGAAGACACTAAGGAAGGCTTTCCAGAGAAGACAATATTTGCATTGAAACTTAAAGTATTATAGGAATATATCCAAATAATGTCAATGGTGCAAAGGGGTGGACCCTCTTGAAAGAGATGATTGAAAGAATGATGATTTTCTGTTGGAAATCTCTTTTTACTTAAATCAAGGCTTTAAATTAGAATTTTTTTTAAAAAGAAAAGAAAAATAGAAAGAAAAAAGTAAGAAAGCAAGAAAAAAATGAAAGGGGCCCAGTTTAGAGAGAGGTGACAGAGGAGAGAAATGAAAGTAGGCTGAGAAACAAAGGCCTATAGAGCAGTTACTAAGGCAGAGAGTTTAGCATAACAAGCATGGCGTAGTGTCTGGAGAGATTGCCAAGGACTGCTGCTAAATAAGACAGATCATTTTTGGGTCTATGGGTAGGAAGAAAGCTGTGTGGGTGAGGCAGATATTTGAGACAGACTAGATTTTCTTCAGGAAAATACAAGTGATTTTCAGTAATTTAAATGCAGAATTAAGGTTGTGGAGTTGGAGGTGAGGTTAGGAAGTTGGCAAAGCTGAAAATATAAAGCAACGCATATATCATGCTTTAAGCCTGACGCCACATTTAGGAGTTAATGGAAAGTTTATAGGCATTTTTCCTTTGGAAGACCACTGGCTTTACAGTGTAAAGTGGTTTGAAGATGGATAAAACTAGAAGCAAGTGAACACATCTACTTTGGTCTCCCTCATCAGAAACAATCAGATTGGAATTCAGGTTGCAAAGAAGTTGAGTGGACTAAAGGAATACTATGATGCAAAAGAAAAACAGAGCTTAGAAAATAATAGGTTGGAAATTTGTGGGTACTAAACATATTCATTGCTAAGGATATGTTCCCTTTTTGATGTATGATCATTATGAAAGAGATCATACTGATGACAATGATGGAAAGGCTTGGAGAGTTTTAAGAGAGGAGATAATTATCATTAAGGTTTATTAAGAACTTGGGTTTCAAACAGCATGAATTTATTATATTCAAAAAAATCAAGGATGGATCACATTAATTTTTTAACAAATTCTCAAACCAGAAGATATGAACACTTTGTTAGCATTTAGTTTTTTTAAAGTTTAGCTTTTAGTGGAGAAAGCTTAAGGTGTATTGCCACTATCTGGTCCTTGCCATTATTTCGTACATTCAATCTAGCAAAGGTATTGGTATTTGAAAGAGTTACTTCACAGAAATTTTGGATGCATGCAGGGTGTTGGGCTATACTGAAAATAAGCATAAGCAATCTGTTCTCTTTCTATAAACAATACTGGGTTTATCATGCAGTATTCACCTTTCTTCTTTTATTTAGATGAAGTCCACATAATTTATTCTACTCAGCATCATAATAATAAATGAAACATGACCTAGACCTCCTGAATAGAAAGAACACTGTATGGGGGTGGGCCATGAGTGGAACAAGCGTGATGCCACATGAGGAGGAGCAGGAGGTGTGCGGTCCACCCCTTTGTGAGCCTACAGCTGGATGGATTGCAGACATAGAGACCCAGCAGGGAGGAGGGAATTAACAGTAACCCCAAGAGCACAGGTGCTCTAGAGTAGTAACACAGAGTATGGCAGTGTCATTAAAATGATATTTTTCAGACAGATAGCAATTTTTGTTATTGAGAACCACAGTGCAAGCTGGATTAAAAGAGAAGTGACCCAGTTCTCCAAATGAACAAATAGCGAGAACAAGTGAACTGAACTTTTTCTGTTAAATAAATGCATGAGCCTGTTTGTGCCAAGTATACGGCAAAAAGAGTGGGGTTAGGATGATGTTTCTCAATCAACCAGATTCAACATCATACAGTATGGATTTAAATCCCAACTCATCGATTCCTCACTGCATGCAACTGATTATGGGAATGATCATATGAACCTAATGAGATTGTCATAAGGATCATATAAAATACACAATTTTTGGTTCAATGTCTAGGATAAAGTGTGAGCTCAATGTTTTATCTTAATTTTTTTCAAACTTCGGAAGATACAAAGCTGTGCTGTTGATAACTCATCTTTAATTCTAACTGTTCAAATAAGATATTTTTATTGTAGACTAGTCATACATTGGACTACTTGTGGTTTTGGTATTCAGTTTTTTGAGTTATTTGTATATTCTGGATATTAGCCCTCTGTCCAAGGTGTAGCAGGCAAAGATTTTCTTCCATTCTGTAGGTTCTCTCTTGACACTCTTGACTAGTTCTTTGCTGTGCAGAAGCCTTTTGGTTTAATGGCATCCCATTCATTGTTAACGAAGGCAGTGCTGTCCCCTATGTTGTGTACTGTCGATCCTACTTTTTCTTCAAGCAATTGTACATGGTTTAATTTTCATATTTTTGAACTATTTTCATTTGATTTTTGTGCAGGATGAGAGGTAAGGATCCAATTTCAGTTGTCTGCATATGGCTGTCCAGTTCATTCAGTACCTTATGTTGAAACGGCTGTCCTTCTTCCACACTATGATTTTGCCCCCTTTATCAAATATCAGATGGTTAAAGATTTGTAGGTTCATCTTGGTATCTTCTATTCTGTTCCATTGGTCTTCAATTCTGTTTTGATACCAACACCACAGTATTTTTGTTACTATAGCACTATAGTATAATTTCAGGTCAGAAATTATGATAC
The DNA here is from genome assembly GCA_004027875.1 of Aplodontia rufa. Taxonomy (NCBI): domain Eukaryota; kingdom Metazoa; phylum Chordata; class Mammalia; order Rodentia; family Aplodontiidae; genus Aplodontia; species Aplodontia rufa. The sequence goes on from PVKS010017921.1 coordinate 24,639, forward strand.
CTTCTGCTTCCTCTTTCTTGTTTAGTAATGCTTTGGTGTTCTAAGTCTTCTGTTATTCCATACGAATTTGAGAATTGCTTTTTCTATATCCGTAAAGAATGCCATTGGTGTCTTGATGGGGATTGCTTTGAATCTGTATAGGGCTTTTTACAGGATGGCCATTTTGATTGTATTGATTCTGCCTAACAAAGAACATGGAACATTTTTCCATCTACTCAGACCTTCTGCAATTTCTTTTTTTAATATTTGATAGATTTCACTGTTGAGGTCCTTGATATTCTTTGTTAGATTGATGCCTAAGTATTTTATTTCTTTTGAGGAGATTGTGAATGGGACAAACTTCCTGATTTCTTCTTCAGTTTACTTGTTACTGGAGTATAGGAAAGCTAATAACTTATGAGTGCTGGTCTTATAGCCAGCCCCTTTGCTGAAATCATTTATAAGCTCTAGGAGTCTTCTGGTCAAGTTTATAGGATCATGTAATCAGCAAATAGAGACAATTTGACTTCCTTTTTTCCTATTTGAATTATTCGATTTCTTTCTCTTGTCTGATAGCTCTACCTAGGGTTTCAAGGACTATATTGAATAAGGGAGATGAAAGTGTACATCTTTGTTTTGTGCCTGAATTCAGTGGAAATGCTTTCAGTCTTCCTCCATTAAGCATAATGCTGGCTGTGGGTCTGTCATAAATGACTCTGACAAAATTAAGGTATGTTTTTTGGATCCCTATATTCTCCAGAGTTGTGAGCATCAATGGGTGCTGAATTCTATCAAAGGCCTTTTCTCCATTAATTGATATAATTCTATGATTTTTATTTTTAATTCAGTTTAAGTGGTGAATTACATTTATTGATTTTTATATGTTGTTCCAGCCCTGCTTTCCTGGAATGAAGCCCATTTGAACATGATGTATTATCTTTTTCATATATTTTTGGATCTGGATAGCTAGAATTTTATTAAGGATTTTAGTGTCTATGTTCATCAGGGAAATTAGACTTTAGTTTTCTTTTCTTGATGTGTCTTTGTTGGAGTTTTGTATCAGGATTATATTTGCTTCATAAAAACTGCTTGGGAGGGTTCCAACCCTTTCGATTTCATGGAAAAGCTTGTAGAGGTTTGGTGTTAATTCTTTGTAATGGTCTGGTAGAATTCTGCTGTGACTCCATTCGGTCCCGGACTTTTCTTTTTTTGGAAGGCCTTTGATTGCTGATTTGATTATGCTATCTGAGATTGGTTGATGTAGAAATTAATGGTCTCTGGTATTAATTTGGGAATGTCATATGTGGCCAGATACTTGTCCATTTCAAACTTGGCAGAGTATAATTTTTCAAATTAGTTCTGAAAATCTTCTGGATTTTCATGAAGTCAGTGGTGATATCTTTGTTTCCATCTTTGATTTTGTTGATTTACTTCACTTCATTTTTCCTTTTGTTGAGGTTGGCAAGGGGTCTGTCAATCTTACTAATTTTTTCAAAGAACTAAATCTTTGTTTTATTGATAATTTGTATTTTTCTCAATTTCATTAATTTTTGCTCTGATTTATTTATTCTCTGTCTTCTATTAGGTTTGGGATTGATTGTTTCTCTTTTTGAAGGGGTTTCAGTTGGAGCATAAGACTATTTGGGCTCTCGTGATTTTTGATAAAGCCACTCAGTGTTATAAATTTACCTCTTTCATTCTATACCAGAGATTTTAATATTTTGTTTCATCATTCTCATAGGTTTCCAAGAATATCTTGATTTCTGTTCTAATTACCTCTTTTATCCATTCTTCATTTAAGAGGGTATTATTCAATTTGCAAGTATTTGAGTAGCTTCTGTTGTTTTTCTTGCTGTTAATTGCTAAGATCATTGCATTGTGGTCTGATAGGATACATGGGGACCACTACATCATCTTTTTTATATTTGCTAAGGTTAGCTTTGTAGACTAGGGTATGGTCTATTTTTGAGAAGGATCCGTGAGCTGCTGAGAAGAAAGTAAACTCAGGCAATTTAGGATGGAATATTCTGTACATGCCTGTTAAGTACAGTTGACTAATATAGTTGTTTAGGTTAGAAATATCTTTGTTGATTTTTTGCTTTGCTCATCTGTCTATTGTTGACAATGGTGTATTAAAATCCCCCAGTATTATTGTGTTGAGATTGATGGAGATTGATGAGGGATTTAATGTCCTTGAGTATTTTTCCACATATTTGGGAGGGTTGTAATTGGGGGAGTAAATGTTAACTATCCTTATGCCTTCTTGATGAATTATTCCTTTCACTATGATACAGTGACTTTTTTTTGTCCTTTCTGACTAGTTTTTGATCAAAATTAACTTTATCAGATATTAGGATCTCAACACCAGCTTGCTTTTACAGTCCTCAAGTCTGGTAGACATTTTGCCAACCTTGTGTCTGTTTTTGATTGTGAGGTGTCTCCTGTAGGCAGCATATTGTTGGATTTTGTTTTTTCATCCAGTTAGCCAATCTGTGTCTTTTGATTGAGGCATAGAACCCATTTATGTTCAGAGTTAGAATATATATGGGAATCTGGGTCTCTGACACTATGATTATTGCTGTTTCTTGTGCAATCTTGCATATTTTTTGGTGTGACTTGTGGTTATTGAATTTCTTTTGTTTAAGTGTTTTGGAAGTTATTTGTTTATTCTTCTGAAGGAAGTATGTCCTTGAGAATTTTCTGTAGTGCAAGCTTTGTGTTCAAGTATCTTGCTAGCTTGAATTGATCATTGAAGTATTTAATTTCCTCATCATATTTAAGGGTGAGTTTTGCAGAATATTTTATCTTTGGCTGAAAATCATTTTCTTTCAAAGTTTGAAAAATAGCAATTCATGCTGTCCTGTCCTTTATTGTCTGATCTGAGAAATCCATAGTAATCCAAATCCAGGTCTGCCTCTGAATGTGATTTGGTGTTTTTCCCTAGTTGCTTTTATGTTTCTCTCCTTGATTTCTCTGTTTTTCATTTTACAGATGATGTGTCTCAGTGAGTTTCTCATTTGGTTAGGTCTGTTTGGTGTCCTATAGGCATTTTGATTTTGATTTTATGGATCAATTCTGATAGGGGGGAAATTCTCCTTGGCAATTTTACTTAGAAGGTTCTTAATGCCCCTTGTTTGTTATTCAATGTTTTCTTTAATATCAACTACTCTTATGTTATTTCTTCTCATCTCATCAAATACTATTTGAAAGTTCTGATCATGTACAATAAGTTTCTTTTTTTGTCTGCCCTCCTTGAACTCTATGTTGCTCAGCCTGTCTTTGTTATCTGGTGTTCGTTCTTCAAGAGCTGAGGTTCTTTTTTTTATTGGGTTTACTCTGGTATTAGTATCTTCCAATGAGCTTTTGATTTTGTTGATAGTAATCCTCAATTCTAAGAGCTCCAATACATGTCTTTGAGAATGCCTAGCTCTTTATATATGTGGTCTCTTATCTGCTGCAAATGCTTTCTTATCTCTTTCCTTAAATCTCCATTCAATTCTTTGATTGAATTACTAATCATATTGTTAATACAATTTTTTAGGTTTTCATCTAGGACCCTGACCTTGGAATCCATAGATGGAGAGCTGTGGGGTTGTGGTGGAGGATTGTTTCCCTTTTTCCTCATTTTCAGTAACAAGGAGTGTGACTTGAGAACTAACAGTGAATAATTGTCTTGGGGGCTTTGCTGACAGTATTGGAGTTTCTTATCTCTTTGCTTTAGTTGGGCTGGGATACAATTTGGTTAGCACAGTTCAATGGCTGTTACCCCAATCAGTGAAGTATTGCGGACCTTTAGGTTTTCCAATACCTCAGAGATATGGGGTAGAAGTCATTAAGTGCAATGAATGCGTACAACAGACAATTTCAACTGTGGCTATTTCAGTGTTGTTAAGCACCTATAGGAGGAACTAGATTAGCATTTTTCTTCCATGAGAGTTCTCACACTATACTTAGTTAGCAAGCAAACACCCGTTTTCAAGTAAGGTGTTCTCTTCAGTTTAGCAGGACCTCTGTAAGTGATGAAAATAAGAGAGTCTAGAGAGCAAAAAGAATGAGATTAGAAGGTAGTGTGGAACTTGTGAATTAGAATATAGAGCTACAAGGTAGTAGAGATGATGTAGGCAATTCAGTTAAGAATAAGGAAAAGATAGAAATGGGATGAGAGTGGGGTAAAGACTTTGAGGGAGGATGAGAGAGGATAGAATACAGTTTATGCGTTGACAGAGTAAAGGGAAAAAGAGGGTAGTATAGAGTGGAGATCTCTTCAGCCCAAGGAGACTGAGGACTAGTTTGCTGTAACGTAGGCTTCCCCAGGTCAAACCCTAGTGATGTGGACACAGCAGTCAAACACAAGAAGTCACAATTACAGTAAAAGCCAACCACACAGACACACACACAAACAAAAATGCATACATCCAGGAACACCAATTTCAATAACAACACCAAAAAAAAAAAAACAGTTGGAAAGGTTCTGAATTATTACCACCAAGGTCAATATATACCATGGGGGAATGTGTTCATAGCTGACTTCTAGGTGGAGTCACTTTCCAGTTGAGTTTGTTGGAGGGAATGAGGTTTTGGTGATCTCAGCGTACAGTGAGATTCCCTGGAAACCTCCCAGTATTTTTCTCCTGTAGAGGGATTGCAAACAATCATCTTCCCTGGTTCTTGTGAGAACAGACTTAAGGGCCACCCGAGTTGCACTCTTGGGCAGTTTAGTGTCCACCTTCCCAAATTCCTGTCCCTCTTCATCCAGGGACCCAGAAGCTGCTGGGAGTCTTATGGATCCTGGTCCAGCTGTAAAGGACTCTTACCATTCTAAGGAGATTGGCCGGCCTGGACTGAGTTTCCCCACGATCATTATCACCCCACTCTTGGGTGCCTTGAGGTTCTCAATAGCTCCAAGAGATGATGTGTGAGGCATTCACAACCCAGCAAGGGGAAGCAGGCATGAAGGAGTCACCAGACCAGCTAGACCAGTGTTTGAGGAGGTCTCAAATGCAACTACTATGTAGAAGCCCAGTCACACTTGGAGAGAACAGAACCTTTGACATTGCCTCTGTACACAGAGATCAGGGTCTGAAAGTGGAGGAAGGCACTGAGTTCAGGCTGCCTCTTTTGTTCATAGGTTCCTGAGGCTGATGCTAGCCACTGCCTTGTCTGAGAGTTTCAGGCAGTGTCTGTTGGAGCTGAAGCCTGAGACCACCCTGGCTGATTAGGGCCTATTGAGTAGAGTCCTCTTCACAGACTCTTCCCACAGTTCAGGTGTGTAAGTGGATTGGTGGGAAGCCTCCAAATGTGAGTTACAAGATCAGAAGGGAGGTTCTGCCAGTCCCACACAACCCCCAGGGCAGATAGTCAAAACTCTGAAGATTTCGAACTGCTCCTCTGGCCTGAGCTCTCTAATTTGTACTGTAGCTGGTGGTTTGGGTTTCACTTTTGACAAAGCAGTATCCCCTACCACCCTCCAGGAGGTTTCAAAATGGCGGTGCCACCCTGCTTTGAGTGATCAGATTTATGGTATCTAATTTGTGTGAATTTAAGCATACCCAGGGCCACTGCCACTGCACTCTGGGAGCACAGGCTTCCTGTGCCCACGTTCTGCTGAGTGCTCACCACTGTGTCTGAGTTAATTATGCACAGATTCCTCCACTCTGGGCTAATTCTCTGCCCACCCGCTGGCTGGGTAGCTGGCAGTGGCAGCATATATTTCAACTTGACTATCGGTCTGTATTATTAAACTTCCTTCCTTGTATAGTAATGAATTTGGGAAGAAATTTTGCTGTTCACACCCCTCACACTAAGGCACTTCTCCCACCGTTCGTGGCCCGCATTCGATCAACATTGCTCATTGCCTGCTGCCATCACCACTGCTGTCATCTTTCTCTCTCCATCTTATGTATTTCTACCCATGTCTGCAATCAGGTTTCTTCTACAATCACCTGTATTGACATATTTTAAACATTCTCATATTTCATAAATATTACTGTTACGTACTCAACCGATTCTATACAATTGAACATTTCAGTTATTTTCAGTTCTTTTGTGTTTTCTGAAATGTAAGTTCATGTGTTGAATTCATATAATATGTGATTTTCTTAACTGTTTTTCAGAGATATTGATTTTTGAGTCCAATATCCATTTTTGTATAATATCACAATATTTAGAGGTACTTTATCTGTGTTAGGTATTGTGTTAGGCATTACAAAGATAAAAGGAATATATAAAAGCAATCTTTGTTTTTAAGAATCAAACATCGCCATTTGAATGATAGAAAATATAATGTATACTAAGGATGAGCTGTAGTATGTTAATGAAGAGGACTTGTTTCTTTTTTACTTTCTTGACTGCCTGCAAAAAAGTAGTAGCATTCTCCTAAGTTACCATGTTTTGCAGTAGAGGAAATCACAGCTAGCTAAGTATTCATTCCATGATTACTTGCAGTTCTGAGAATGTATCAGAAAATATTGTTAAAAAAAAAATACAGTGGGTGAAGTTACACAGGAAGGGAAGAGTGCTATAGAAAGAGGAGAAAGACTAACCTTTACTGAAACAAAGGATTAGGGTTTCTAAGAGCTGGAGTGCAGTAGGGGGAATCTTAAGCTATCTGTTTGCTAACTGGTCTTATCCAGAGGAAAAGGAAACTTTCAGGTATGGTCATGATAGCCAGAGCAAGGGGCTTACCAAAGTTAAGCTCCTAGGTTCTCAAGGAGACTGAAAAATAGAGACTGTATCTTCCAGGATGATTAAATGTCCCAGAGAAGTTTTCCAGGGACCTAAGACATCCTTTGAGCCTAAAGATGGCAAGAGGTTGTTAAAAGGTTATGAATTTCAAAAGGACATTCAAAGATTAAAATTAAATTTTCTAAAGACTCTAACAAAAGGGAGATATGTTTCTGAAGATTATCCAAGTTGAGAAAAATGCTAAAGTCATCCTGGTAATTCACAACATAACACTTCATGAAATTATATACTAATGAATGGAAAAATTATGAGCGGATTATGATTTTAAGGAGCCCTTATAGTACAATTTCTCTTTGGACAGTATTGACAGTATCTTTGCTTATGATAATTAATGTGGTAAACATCTAAGGACACAAAGAAAAGACAATATAACTAATTGGAAATTGAAAACTTTTCAAAAGTAAATGAAGGTGGCATTAATCTCAAGTTACAAAGCCACTGGAATTATAGGTTAATTAACAATTCAAAAAAAACTATAGGTGTTGACATAATTTGATTTCATTCAAAAGATACTGATTAGAAAATCAATAGATTAAGGAAGACTTGTTGAAAACTTAATAAAGATAATTAACAAAAACATAAGATATAATCAAATGCAAATTGATTAACATAAATTTGTGTTATCATACAGTTTGTCTAAAAATTGCACACTGGATGTAAGAAATAGAATCAATATGTCTTAAAAAATTAAGGAATTATTAATACAACTATATAAAATAAGCACATTTTTATAATTACGGTTTGAATTCATAAAAGACTTAACCAATCATTTTGCTTATTATTTATTTCACAGGTTTTTTTTTTGCCTATTTTACATGGACTAGCTTTTCTCCAAAGCAATTATTCACAAAAAATAAAGATATATTATTTTACAAAACAGAGAATTTTAACAAACACTGAAATTTTAATACATAATATATGATAAAGGAGGAAACAGAAGCAGGAATACTTTCTCTAGAAAATCAAGTGCAGCTATGCATTTTATTATTTAAAAACTACACAAAGCAATCACACACACACACATACACACACACACACACTGCTTTTATAGAAAGACATGCGCAAGGTCAGAATGGTGATTTGGGGAAGTGATTGAGTTGGAGGAAGTAAAGGGTAATGCTGTCATAACAATATCTAGTGACTTATTTCTTAAAAACTACATGTGATGAAAAATTAACCTCTGACAGAAAAAAAACACAACTTTTTATGAAATTTGTTTCTATATTTTTACTAAAATTATTATCACCTTCTTGTTTATTTCCCTTACAAGAACAATCTTTAATATGGAATAGATGACATCATATTTATTTTTGCATTGTTACTCCCATTTAACTGAACAGATGGCAAATAATAGATGTTTGTAACTCCTTATTGCATTGAACTAGAAGGTCTTTAAGTTGGGGAATTAGCATTTATAATAATTAAGTCAAGTGAATTTTGCACTTAGGAAATCTTAAAATTTCCCTAATTGGTATGAATGGGCTGTTTGAAAAATTAAATCACACTGTTCAAACATTGCATAGTTGTGGTGATTTAGTTTTGCTTCTTCTTAAAAACAAGTTAAGTGGTAATACTTTTTTCTCTTCCCTTTCTGTCTCTCCTTAAAACTTCCAGAGGTACATAGGCAGAAACAGTCATCCTGGTGCCAAATGGCAGTAGCACATTTATCAAAACAAGAAGACTAACTTCAGTTTTTAAAAATAGCCCAACATTTTATCTTTAATTCAAACAGATTTTCACTGACTTATCCATCACTCCCTCTAGAGCACATATTCCACCTGGCAGTAGGAGGGTGATTTCAGAAAGAGCCTAACAGTCACAGTCAGTGTCTCAGGGGTTTACGACAGCTCTTGCAGGACAAAAATAGCGCAAGCTTCCTCAATTCTCCTCATTATTCTCTAAGAGGTTAACATAAATCTGGAATGATTTTAGAACAAAACTTTTGCTCATGCCTACCTGTCTGTCTACCACCTAACCCTGAAACATAGACACAATGTTTTGACTTAAAGACAACTTTAGTCATTGCTTTTTTCTTTATGAAATTCATACCTTTTAAACATATAACATTTATTCATGGGCTATTTTAAACTATCAAAGGTTTAGAGAAGCTATTATTTAAAATGTTCATATTTTTACCACCTTGATTTAACGAATCAAAATTTCTGTACTCTTGGAACTCAAGAATTAACGATATATAAGAGGCTTCAAATTCTCCATTTATCTAAATGGCTAGCCATTTTGACAACCTTATGAGAGCTCTGGATTCTCAGAAAAATTTGTACATATACAGAAGGGATCCTGGAACATGCCAGAGACAGATATGGACACAAAAGTCATGCCCTTATTGAAATAGTTCCTCTAGTCATCCCCAACTGCCCGCAATTACCACTCAGTAGCCCATTCAAATTATTAATCCATCAAATGGATTAAACCATTGATAAGTTTACAGTCTTCATGATTCAATCATTTCTCAAAAGTTCCACCACTGAACCTAGGTGCATTGGGGATCATGCTTTCCATACATGAGATTTGAAGCAACATTCCTGACCCAAACCATAACCACCATCTTTCACAGTATCTTCACAGAATCTTCAAAATCCAACTGAACAATTTCTGTTTATTAAAAAAAAAAAAAAAAAGGCTGCCTGGATTGTCCATTGTGAATGAAATTCAGAGTTTTCCATTGACACAAATATTAAAAAAAAAGTGACTCCATAACAAGACTAGGGAACTAGACTGTTAAGAAAATCAAGATTGGGCTGGAGAGGTGGCTCAGTGATTAAGGTGCTTGCCTGGCATGCATGAGGTCGAGGTTTTGAACCCCAGCACCACAACAAAGTGTCGGAACAATGAAAGCCATATGGATAACTAAATGAAGTTGATTCTCTCTCCCTCTCTCTCTTTCTCTTTCACTGTCCCTCCCTTTAAAACAAAAAGGGAACTATGAAATTTTTAAACAAATGATGATTTAAAATGATGTTTGAATAATTAGTAAATAATTATAGAATTTCAGGTGAATTATGACACTAAAATATCCCCCATTTTTTTCAAGTAATGTGAAGCACTGAATTGTGTGTGTGTGTGTGTGTGTGTGAGAGAGAGAGAGAGAGAGAGTGAGCAAGAGTGTTATTTCACATTATCTTCTGATAGACCATCAATAGTAGTGGAGACAAAGAAAGGTGGTTAGACCTGGCATTTCAGCTCAATTTGGGTAAGCCATCATAATTTCTACATTAAGCTCTTATGGAAAACACACAGAAAAAATATGTTATTTTAATAAAGTTTTTCAAGTTTTTAAATCTGGTGAAATGTTTGCTGAATTTGCCTTCCCCACTATGACTTTATATTATATAATGGCCAATATAAAAGCAGTGTTAAATATTCTCTAATTCTCTTTATAGGCAAATTGTTAAACTAAATGCATTTTTACTATCCTAATATCTAAACATATTCTAAATTGGGTCTGATCCATATATGAGTACAGTTGTATCAGAGATTCATTGTATAACTAACTACATAACTGAAATTCTCTTCATTACTTCAATGTAAAATATGATGTTTATGAAAGGATAAATAAAAATGTGTAGTAATTTGAAGTTTTTATGTGTTATTAAAATTAAATAGTGTCCTCAACAATTTTTTAGGACATTGGCTAATAAATTTTTCAGTGAGAAGTATTTTAACCCTTGAATTATTTACAATTATTGGTACATAGAGATACTTAAACAGATCAATTTATAGTCAGTTTTATTAGCATTAATTTTTCTACACAGAGTGCAACCTCTTATTGTCTGAACTGACCACCCTGTCTTTGGTATGCTTTTAATTTGGGCAGAAGGCAGTGAGGTAGCTAACTCTGAGTCAGCATACCTCACAGTCTTCAGTACATACTCAAGGAGGATGATCTCAGATGTTATATCTCATCAATTAAGCATATGAGTCTCAATTCTCTCATCTATAAAATAAGCGCAGAGTGTACAATTTCTAAAATATAACCTCTAAAGTGCAACACTTAACATTTTCCACTAGTAATTGTTGGAATGTGTGTGGGTTTATAGAGCCCATGTTTGGAAATGAGTGTAATGATGCTTTTGGAAGGGTACACCCTGGGTTCTAGCCACAGCCCTTCTCTGCCTTCGTAAAGGAGTCTTCTGACCTTTCATCTTAATCAGCTTCACTTCTATTATGTGGAGAATTAGATACCTGAGTGAAATGAGTCCAGTGTTTATTTCTTGACTGAGTGTTAAGTCTGTATCCAACTTGTAAATTCCATAAAACGGAGTATTGATTCTATGGAATTTACAAGATGGATATTGTACAATATTGCAGAATATATAATAAATTATGTATTCTACACTGTGGTAGAAGATTTCCCTGAAAATATATAATGAGAGGGGACTCTCTGAATATAATTAAAAAAACCTTCTTCCCTTACAGGAGGCTTCTTCTGAGATACTCCACTCCACATTTTGGGTTTCACCAGGTCAAGGGCTAATAAACTCTTTGAAAAGTCCTGCCACTGGGCAACTGGGCACAGATGGCAGGTGGGGTTACAGAACTCCTATTTACATGCTAAACTATATTATTCTATCACAAACTGAGCTAGAGCAAGTGGAAAACATAGCCAGCAAATAGAAAATTAGCCTATGGAAACCTGGGAGGATTTCAGGGGTTGAACCCAGACTCACTGTTTGGAGGCTGGTTTTCTACTTTTGGTGGATTTAGCAGCTTAATTGGCATAGTAGGAATTATGCTGTTAATTTATTTGATACTCCCATACTTGGCCTCCCTTTGCATAAATATAATTAGCTCCATTATATAAGCAACTATGGAAAGAAAAATGGCAGCTAAAATTATGATCTTGTATAAAATATTAAATGAAGAGGATAATGCTTAATAGTTTAAAGATAAACTTAAAATAAGAAAGCATTAAAGAGTGAGTGTTGTAGATCTCCCTAAAATATATATATGTTGAGGGGAACTCTGATATAATTAAAGAAAACCTCGCTCCCTTTCAGGAGCCTTCTGAGATACTCCACTCCACATTTTAGGTTTCACCTGGCTAAGGGCTAAGGAATCTCTTTGTTTGGGTTTCCTGCCTGAGCTCTGGCCTAGGGAGAGCCTAGGTGGACACCCTTTCACCCTTGCCTTTCTTAACCTTCCTTGGCTAAGTACTGATAGTGAAGTTGTCTTATGGATGCATATACTCCTTGTCTTTGTCCTCTCCAAATGTAAACAATTATAACCTACTGAAGGTATAAATTGCTGAGTTTTCTTCTCTGTGTTGTCCAGGAGAGCAGCTTTATGCCCTGGTCCATGCTGCACCATTTATTAAATCTGTTTTCCTGAACACTGCTCCAGTTTCTGAGCCTCCTTTGTCCCATTTCAACACTAGATATATTCATTTTTGTCATTATATAATAGTCATTTAAAATTTTTAGTAAAATGGGACCTTCATGAAAACTTGTGTACATGATAAAATTGAAATTCAAAGAGATTAAATATTATTCAGCCTTCATAACTATTGGGAGAATCTACATTTACTATGCACGGTTAAATTTCACTTAAAAGTATTTTCTTACACACTTGAATATGGATCATGAAACACTATATTATCTGCTAAAATAAACCTGCTTTTCATAATTTTCAGAAATAGCTGTGGCTTAGTCAGTTTGGTCTCCTATAACAAAAATACCATAGACTAGGAGGCTTTAACAGCAAACTATTTTAGGAGAGATAGTAAAATGGCTAGGTAGTCAGGATAAAGGGCCCCTTCTAAGAGCTAGCAGGTAGAGAGTGATTGACAGGGCTTACTCAGGGTCTTCATATGCAAATGACCATGAGGCTCACGTGTGGAAGCAACCCCTTTGTCCCTAACTAAGAAACTAAGAAATGGGGGTGGACACAGATGGGAACCTGGAAAGAACTGCTACCTGTTTTGCACAGATTTTAACCAATGACTTTGGTACTAAGTTTCAATGCCTGGTTTGCATAGATTTCAACCAATGATGTAGATGCATCTCAATGCCTGCTTTGCATGAATGTTAATTATGCTCATACCCCAAATCAATATAACCCCTGGCCTGACCTCCATTAGATGGTGTCCTGATTCCAGGTACTCCTCCACTTTGCAGTCTCTGCTCTCCTTCCTATAAATCCTACTCCTTTTTACTCCTCCTTCCATGGTTGTCCATGGATTTTATTCTTCAGTTCATGAGACAAGAACCCGGAAGATTGGCACCCTCTTAACATTAAAATAAATTTTCACTCAGTCTCAAGTTTTAATATCATCCGAATGGGAGTTAGGATTTCAATGAATGAAATTTCAGGGAACATAAACTTTCAGTTCATAAATTGCAAAGAACTTACATATATTTCCTAAACTTGATTATATTTGACTTCTCTTTAAGGTTTTGATTCAAACTTACTGATCATCTTTGATGGATATATAAATTACCAGAAGCCACTCGACCAGACAACAAACCCCCTACTCATGATTTGGAAATTTAAAGACTAGGGCCTCATTGAAATTTATTGCCTTGGGCCCTTATCAGAGGACCTTTCTGAGAAACTCAGTCTAATAGCCACTCTACTGAAAAACCCAGTTTAACCAGAAAACTTACAACTTGGCCCCATTCCCTGTCAACCCCAGTCTGTAAGCAGCAGGGGGCCCAGTCTCCACTAGCTTTGCCCTCTGCAGGTTTCTTCAGAATAAATCTGTGTTATTATTGAATTGCCACTCTCCTCTATTTCCTTTATTTTTTCATCTCTTTTATTACAATCTTCAAGTGCAACAACTATTTGTCTTTCCAGGTATAAGGCAAGTCATGCCTCTTTCTCCAACTGTTTCTCCTGTCATGTGATCTACTGTATTCGAAGTCTTTAGATCAGACCGCTCAGGTTACTGGAATGAAATTCAGCAGACTGCTTGTTTCTGGGGTTAAACAACAGAACACAGAACAGTTTTTTTCACAACCCTCAATGCTGGGAGTCTACAGCCAAGGTGCCAGTGATTTCAGTTTCTCCTGAGGGCTTTCCTTTTGGTTGACAAACAGTCACCATTTCACTGTGGCCTCACTTGTGTTCTCTGTACACTCAACCTCTCCTCCTGTCTCTTCCTCTAGCAGAATACTAGTCCTATTAGATCAGGTCCCACCCTTGTGACCTCATTTAACCTTATTTACCTCTTTAAAAGCCCTAGTTCTAAGTCCAGTCACAGGTGTTAGTGATTCAATCTATGGATTTTGTAGAGGCACAATTCTATCTATAACACTTATAAGCTGTCTAATGCCTTATGATATGGAACTAGATCAGTCTGTAGCCTATTTTTTTGTCTTATTCAGAATTATTTTCACTGAACAAAATAATTAATTTTCTAATTATTTAATATGGTTTCATTATCTATAAAGTTTTTGAAAGGAAGGAAAATTGCTGTGCATGACTTTATCCTTGATGTTAATCATTTAGATTATGTCTTTACTCTTAAGATCACTTCTATTTTGAAAAGCATCTGTGAAGAGGTAAAATTCAGGACACTCATGGAATTGAAATGAGTGAGGCTTCTGAAACAGGAGTTTAGAAAATAACAGCAGAGGAACTGTAATAAATGAAGTAAGTTTGTCAGGACAGCAGACATGTCTCTGAAGAGGGCTCTGAACAGTTCCCAGAGAGAAGAGGAAACTCAACTGAGGAACAGCCAGGTTCTTGACATAGGATGGAAAATAATTTCAGCACCAGTCAGAGAAAGGTGTAGACAGAGGTTTATGTAAGGAAGTAGGTAAGCATTCAAAGGAGCATGTGGGCGGTTATCTAGAGGGAGAGACAGCTGCCTATCGGTGTGGAGTGTCAATATAGAGGAATGATTGGTAGAGGTGGAGCCAGGATGGAACTACACAATTTTGTGCCAGTTTTGCCTGTGCTTGTGCATTGCCCTCATGTTAAAAGCATATGGGTCAGGGGTGAGGGCCAGGGGTATGTTGCTTAGGAATTGCAATTGTTCCTGGGTCCTTTTTGCATGCAGTAGTTCATGGATGATTCCTTTGAGACTCAGTATCTCTTCCTGTATCCCCAAATCCCTATCTAAAGTTGGACTGCGGCAAAGAGGAGATAATGTGTCTGATGAAGTGATTGATCGCAGAATATTCCTGGTGGGAAGTGTGTTGAAGTACGGAGGCCTGGATAAGTGGCAGTTTCCAGAGCAGGAATAAAGTAAGGATTGGGAGATGGCCATAAAGGAAGACTCTACAGGGAAAAGAGGAGTGATGGAATGATCCCACCTGTGCTTTGTTTCCTCAAGCAATTTCTTGATATCTCTGGGACATGTTTTTAAAGGATTTGCTTACTTTCTGGTTTCCATGTTTTTACGTATTCTTTGCCGCCAAGTATTGTAAGTTCCAGAACTTCCCACTCAACCACATAAACAATGTAATTCCTCACGCTTCTAAAGTGAAGAAGAAAATGAAGTTACAAATATATTTTTTTTCCTTCAGTGATTTCAGGTCATGATAATTTCTTTTATAAGAAAGAGAGAGTGGATCCGGGTTCAAGATGGCGTTCTGAAGACAAAGGCTTTCCCTGCACCTCTGTGACTGATCGGGATTTCTCCAACTTCCCGCCAGTATTTCCAGGTGCGTTTGGGGAGATTGGTAATATAAACCACCAGTCCTAATCTTGGCAGTAGATTTGAGAAATAGAAACTTAGAAGTGACCTGGGGATTTGTTCTGACCTGTCTCGGCTGCAGCGCGGCTGCAGCCGCCCGGCGGCAACAGCCGCCACGCCTACACTCCAGCCAGCCGGAGTCACATCTGCAAAGAAAAAACCCCGCGCAACTTTAAACTCAGTGTTCTCGCAAGGACCTCTCTGGGACCTGCGTTCCGTTTTGCGACGAGATCGGAGACTGGAAATATCATTCAAGCAAGCGCGGAGCGGCGGCTTGCGCGGAGGAGGCGGGGCGGATTCAGCTGGGGCCCTGTCTGCTTGCTGGTTGCCACACTCCCAGCCCGCCCGACTAGGGCGGGACCTCTTTGGGACCGCAGAGCAAGCGGGTGCCCCGTCAGGAAGCAGCAGAGATCCAGGGAGGAGACGGGACCAGAAGGCTTGGCTGAAGCCCTAGGGAAGTTGTGGGAGCAGCGAGGGAGGAGGAGCATCCATTTTTGAGACCACACACTTCCTGCTCTGAACCAGCCCCCTCCCCAGGTCTGCAAAACAGGCTCATAGGACGGCGCATGGATCCAGCAGATGAACACAGGCAGTCTCAGCAGAAGGGTGGAGAGGCTGACCCCCACTGAAGGGACCACAGAAGTCATATCTGACAACTACCAGCAGATGGAGCTCTGATAACATATCTTCTGACTTTCGGACCCCCCTTAACACATCTTCAAAAAAAAAAAAAAAAGTTAAAGATGGTCATATCCAGTCAGAAATAGAAGATCCATTCCCTGAAAGGACCAGAGACAATCATACTATCGATACTTCCAGGAGTTCTTCTATTAAGTATAAATTTCCCCTTTTTTTTTTAACCTTTATTTCGACTTCATTTTCTAGGTGTGTACCAAGGCGATACAAGGTGGAGTTTACTTATTCTCCAAGATATAAAAACTCTAATGGTTTTTTACTTTTCTGTAATGCTAATGTTGTAGAACAGTTAACCCCTACCCCTCCCCCCCTTTTTTTATTTTTTTTATTTATTTT